>CAUYPK010025343.1:0-14997 GCA_963574355.1 Loris lydekkerianus
TATCTATCTGAAATCAATTTGAAAGGAACTATCCTGTTATCACATCAACACAATCACTTTTGCAGTACACATCTTCTTCTAGACACTGACTAATCTCTGGGCAGGTGTGTAAACAAAATCATAAAGAAGAAAGTAGCCACAGGGGAACAGAGTTAATGGAAGAATATCTTCAAGCATTCACTCAGTTTACTCAGTATGAATTAATGACTGTATCTTTTCCTCAGGGCAGAGCACCTATAGACCTCTGACAATATGTTGTTAACATACATCAACCCTCTGGCCCGTATCTCTGAGGAAGGGTGGCATGCCCTTTGATCTCAGGCTTCACGGGGTACCTAGCTTCAGAGAATGGGCTTGTGGAATTTTTAACTACAGGGAAGCCAAATCTGTGTGTGTCCCAGGGGGACCCAGGTCCCTTAAGCCTCTGGAAAAAAAGCAAGTCATTTTAAACTCACACGGAGTTCACTTTGTGTGTGGGATATGTTTATTTCTAAATATTATCCTACACAGATGACCACACACATGGATGTTTACTCTTATAGATGAACACGCACATGCATGTTTGCTCCCTTACAGATGAACACGTATGCTTGTTACTCCCTTACAGATGAACACGCACACACGTTTACTCCCTTACAGATGAACACACATGCTTGTTACTCCCTTACAGATGAACATGCACACACATGTTTACTCCTTACAGATGAACACACACACATGTTTACTCCCTTACAGATGAACATGCACACGCATGTTTTCTCCCTTACAGGTGAACACACACACATGTTTAATCCCTTACAGATGAACATGGACACACATGTTTACTCCCTTACAGATGAACACAAACACATGTTTACTCCCTTATAGATGAACACGCACACGCATGTTTACTTCCTTATAGATGAACACACATGCTTGTTACTCCCTTACAGATGAACATGCACACACGTTTGTTTCCTTACAGATGAACACACACACGCATGTTTACTCCCTTACAGATGAACACACATGCTTGTTACTCCCTTATTGATGAATACGTGCACACATGTTTGTTCCCTTACAGTTGAACATACACACACATGTTTACTCCCTTACAGTTGAACACACACACATGTTTACTCCCTTACAGATGAACACACACATACATGTTTACTCCCTTACAGATGAACACACACACACGTTTGCTCCCTTACAGATGAACACGCACACGCATTTTTAATCCCTTACAGATGAACACACACACATGTTTGCTCCCTTACAGATGAACACGCACACACATTTTTAATCCCTTACAGATAAACATGCACATGCATGTTTACTCCCTTACAGATGAACACACACATGTTTACTCCCTTACAGATGAACACGCACATGCATGTTTACTCCCTTACAGATGAACACACATATGCATGTTTACTCCCTTACATATGAACATGTACACGCATGTTACTCCCTTACAGATGAACACCCACACACGTTTACTCCCTTACAGATCAACATGCACACACACACATTACTCCTTTACTGATGAACACCCCCACACACACACTTCTTTTTTATACCTGAACCCACACTCTTACTCCTTTGCAGAGGAGTGATAAGCTATCTCTCTACTTAAACACACATACACATACACAGATCAGGGCTACTTCTGGAAAATATCCAGCCACGTAATATGAAAAGTCATATTAACAGTGACTGTACACTTTGTGGACAGCCATCCTATAAATATTATAACTATCTCATTTAATATTTGTTACAATACTGTAATGAAGATATTGTACCTAATTTAGAGTTAAGGGAGCATCCTTATCATGTTTAAATAGCTAACCTAATTTTATTCCTTTAATAATCAGTAGAATTTAATATTTGAAACCATGTTCAGTATCAAAGGCAACAATAACAATCATAATAGTTAAAACGTGTTAAATGCCTACTATGTGTGCTAGAAGGAGGACTTTTTCAGTGTTATTTTCATTTTCAAAGTAGTAACAACCATATGAGGTAGCTTTTGCTATTATCTTCCTCTTTCAATAGATGAAGAAAAACTCCCTGAAAGGAAGGGCCTGGACAAAGTGAAGGCCGAGGCCAGCTGGGGACGCAGCCTGTGGCAGCTCTGCCCAGGACTCCCGAGTGCAGCAGTGTCTGCTTGGCTTTCCTAAGCTCAGTCTGTGCCGATGGATTTCCTTTTGTGTGGGTCTCAGGGAAACATTTGTTAGCATTCTTCAGAACCAATATTTTTTTCCTAAATCTTTCCAGAAAATAGTTCATAAATGGTTGTGAGAGACACTGAGATTCATCATGTTGCATTTAGAGGGAAATAAGTATTCTCCTTTTCTGTATATGAAAACAAGATTATTTAAAAAAAAAAAAAACATACAAAGCAGAATATTATAAATAAAGATCTACTTTTACACCTTTGCAATGATTGTTTTTGATGAAAATTGGATAATTTGGCTTTATATACTCATCTACTTTTGCTCCTAAACATAGCTTTCAAAAACCCCATAAACAATTCAGCTTCTGGCAGGGTCATTTCAAGGTGATGGATGTCCTGCCACAGCTGTTGCCTGGTCTGAAGCACATCCTGCCTCATGGAGACACCTGGCAGCCCGGCGCTCAGATACCTCTTTCTCTAAGAGGTGCACCTGTCACTGTGTGTGTGTGTGGGGGGGGAGGTGCCGAGAAAGAAAGTCTCACGTGTGATTCACCCTCACAATCAGCTGTCACGAGGAGTTGGAAAAAATGTGGATCAATTTCCAGGACAGATGCTGCTAGCAAATGTAGGGAATCCAGTGAAGAGAATGTTTACCTTTAGCTGGCCCAGGGTAAGTAATTTGAGTTTATAGTTCCTTCTCATTTGAAGGAACTATAATCTGGCACTACAATAAGTTATTTTCACTTTCAACACAGCAGGTTGGGGATGTTGGGAAAGTTTTGTTTGTGGGGTTTTTTTTTGTTTTGTTTTGTTTTTTTGTCATTCTAAAAGTTGAAGATTTTCCTTAGCACTCATGGAGGACAATGTTACCATTTTGCTGCCTCACCAATTTTTGTTCATTCTGAAATTTCCAGCATAAATATAGTAGTATAAAAAAAAGGTTTGTAGATGTTCAGACTGTGAAATATTTTTTCCTATTATATGTTATTTTATCAGGTTATGAATGATAGTTACAGTGGTATCTTACACCATCTATCCCTAAGATACCAGCCTTGTCCTCGACCTGAGAGGTACAATGCTCTTAACTCACAGCAGACCGAGAAGCGCGCATCCCAGTTCAAGTCTAGCGCTAGAGTTGTGGCACATACAGGAGACCTTTAACAGAAAACTCATGTTTTTAGGCTGAGTAATTGAAGCCTTTTCAAGCCCAATGTTTAGCATAAGCTTACAGGTAGAAGTTCAGTGAGAATGTAAATAGGTTAGTTATTGCTTAGAGAACAATAAAATGCAGCTTGTGAGACAAGGTAGGGGAAATTCAAGTGGCCCAGGAACATCAGACAGAGTGTGGTGATTCCTCGTGAGATTTCTTCGCATAACTCCCAAGCCACTAGTCCAGAGAAATGATGGGTCTCATTTGCACCTGATATATTTTCTACCATTTCAATCACATCTAGTCTTTATTTCTAAACAAAATTCTCTCCTTATAGTTATTAAGTTATTATAAAATGTTGCCTGTTATAAAATTATTTTTAATGCCAGGCACAGTGGCTCACACCTGTAACCCTACCACTCTGGGAGGCCGAGGCTGGTGGATTGCTTGAGCTCAGGAGTTTGAGATAAGCCTAAGCAAGAGCGAGACCCATCTAAAAAAATAGCTGAGTGTTATGATGACGGGCGCCTGTACTCCCATCTACTTGGGAGGCTGAGGCAAGAGGATGGCTTGAGCCCAAGACTTTGAGGTTGCTGTGAGCTATGATGTTATAGCACTCTAGTGAGGGCAACAAAGTGAGACTCTGTCTTAATTAAAAATATATATATTTTTAAAATATTTACTTCATGAAACATCAGAAAAGAGTTGCCAGACACAGAATTATTGTATTTGTGATATTATATGTGTATATATATTCATACAGTAGAACCTCTCCATAGTTAACCACCAACCTACACTATCATCTCTTTAAGTTGCCCTAATTTTCATGGACCATACATGGACCACATGTATGAATCAATACAGTAGGCCCAGTTGCCCAGTTCCTTATTTTGACCATCTCCATATGTTGACCAGTTTGTGACAGACCCTTGGGTGTTCAACTTACATACTGTGTGTACATATACACAACACACACACGCACAGATTTTTCTTGGCATATCAGTGGTATCACATTCTTTCTCTCTTTTTCTCTCCTTTACTCCCTCTCTCCCATCTCCTCCAAGCTAAATAGAAAAGAATGACAGGAGTAAAGATCTTGAGACATTAACTTCATTTGCACTTAATCTATTTGGGAAGTCTGTGGAGGATCAAACTTTCCGTGTAAATTAAAAATGAAGAGTGGTTGGAAAGGGCTCACTCGATATGAAATGTTTATTAAATCAAAAAGACTGACAGCTGGACTCATTCAGTGATGACATTTTCTATGCTAACAGAATGATCATTATGCTAAAGAAGCTTGGTTTAAGCTATAGCTGGGAGTCGTTTGCATTTTTAGGATTTAGCTATTGTTTCTGACTTAAAGAGCAGAAAACT
This sequence comes from Loris lydekkerianus, assembly GCA_963574355.1. Lineage (NCBI taxonomy): Eukaryota > Metazoa > Chordata > Mammalia > Primates > Lorisidae > Loris > Loris lydekkerianus. Next base: position 4,683 of record CAUYPK010025343.1, read on the forward strand.
CAAGAAGGGCAACAGGCCCTGAAAATATATTTTTAATTTTGCATTTAAAATATTCATGTTGAGTACTCCAAGCAACTGCAATATTTGAAATTGTAATAATGAGTAATATTTCTGTTTCACTCCCTGAGGCAACTCTATTCTTGTGATCTGAAGTACAACAGAGGATGGGTGGCAGCTGGTTATTGTCAGAGCTGACTGTGAGGTGTGTTAGATTACAGACAGCAAGTCTGACTAAGAGAAAGTCTGAGTGCAGAACTTTCTCGCTTGCTTAATTTTATCTTCGGTGTTTCGAAACTTCTCCAAACTTGTCATATTTGAATCATAAAGGAAGAAGAGAATGTATGCCTACAGCTGTCTGTAATGATGCTCCACTGTTTGAAACTCAGGAGGATCATTTCATTTATTTTCAACTTTCTTTGAAGTAATAACTAGAAACTAATGAGTACATAATTTCATTAGGCAGAGTGAAATTTACCCCAGAGCGAATACATTTCATTAAATGTATATTAATGTCTCAAACAGTATTGTCATACCTAGATTGGAATCAAGGTTTTGGTCTGCACCCACAGACACATAGAGGGCAACGCTGGAAACCAAGAAGCAGGCAGTCACGTCGCGATGTAATCTAAGCTCCTGAACATGAGGCCATGCAGGAGGTTGGACTGGGGATTTTATCAGTCTCAGACACTGTTGCTAAGTGCCAGCTGCACAGCGCACTTAGAGAAGCGAGTCCCAAGGCCAGGAACCCTCCTGAAGATGGCACAGCGAATCCTTCCGAGGTCAGACATCCTCTCTTACTGCTGATGCGCTTGGAGTTGCAAACAACAGAAAACCACTCTGCCCAATGAATGAAAGGGGAGAGTTCTTGGACAGACATCAGGTAGTTCACAGATTAATGTGGAGGCGAAGAACCAAGCTTTAAAAGTGATAAAGAGAAGGGCAACTCCGGCAAGCGAGCGTCTTGGCAAACACATTGAATCAGAGGACGTCCCCTGTGCCGGACATGGAGACAACCATTTCCTTGTTCTTCAGTCACTGATCTGCTGACCAGCAAGTCTGAGGACCTGCCCCCACTTGGCCACAGGAGGGGAGTGCCCTGGGGTGGATGATGCTACCAGATCCACTCCTGGCAGGGAAAGAAACTGGGCACAGCTTTCAAAGCTGGCATGGATTCTGGGCAGCTGAGACTGGACTCCCCTCCCTCACCCAGGCCACCTGGCCTACTTTTAGGGGCCCTCACACTTGGGCACCCTGAGCCCTCAGCCTCTGAGAAGCACAGCTGCAGCTCTAACTAGTGACCCCAAATGCACCTCACCTTCCCCATTGAAGGCGTCTTCCTCTTCCCTTTCCTTCTCCTAATGAGCCTTACAGATAAATAACTTTTATTTATGTCTTATGTTTGAGAAAACTTTCCAATAATCGATTTTAATATCCACCTTGATTTATTTTCTGTTTATGTTTAGAAGTAAAAATACAAAACAAACAAAAAGTCTACAAAACACAATGTTCTTTATATCTTTATTTTGCTCACTGGGGTACCCTCGGCCTCAGAATAGAGCCCACCATAGACGTATATATTTGTTGATTGAATAAATTAATTTTTCTCTATATCTGATGTCTGCTTTTTCTAACTTGCTTATATAAGTAATTCCTACTCATCTTTAAGGTTTTCACCAAACCAGATTAAGGTTTGGCTCAAGCATCATCTTATTTTGAGCTTGCAATCTAGCTGAGCACCCTCTTTCTCTGTTTTTATGGTGCCTAGATCATTCTACCACAATAATTGCCACATTATATTGAAAATCTATTTGCAGGCTTTTCTGATCCATAAACCAAAAGCTTTTTGAAGACAGAATCTATGGATTTTTATCTTCTGTGACTTGTTCCCAAGAAGGATCACATAAAGTAGCTAAATCTCTATGGGCCAAATTAACAAATCCTAACTTAGTTGGATGCCCTGGAAAATGGTTTTCCACATTTTCCCCAAATCAGGAGAAACCACATATTCCTTATATCTATCTAGATACATTGAATACTTCTTGAATTGTCATTGTCAGACTTCTCTCTGGGTTTCCTGCACCAGAAATTGTCCACAATCGTGAGACTGGTTGGGTGGCAGGCATGCTGACATGCTCCGTATTTCTATCAGTAACATAACATTAAAATAAAACTTCTGGGGTACAGAGTGCAGGTGGTGTGAAGCTGGCGGCAGAGAAAAGGGATCCAGCTTCCAAGTAAGGAGCTTCAAGCCGGGGGAGCGTGTGCTGGGAGAGGCAGAAGCGGAACAGAGCACACAGCTCTCAGGCCCCCAGACACTGGCTGTGGAAGCTGTGGGCCCGCAGCCAGAAGTGGCAGGACACAAGCCCAGCAGAGAGAAAAGACCTCTTTCCTTGCAATGTTCTGACAGGGCTCTCAACCAACAGAGTTTACCACTGTGCTTCCCATAAATGCAGGACATTCAGCTGGATCCATGCATAGCAGGTGATGAAAGACTTTCCTAGATGAGACCACACACTAATAAATGGCAGAATCCAATCAATGTCTGGAATACAGACTCACTTCTGCTCACGTTTAAACTCCTGTACAACAGTACAGAACACCTCTTTGTCGTCACTTAAAGAGATACCACAGTCCATTTTACAGGTGAGGTTTAAACATTTTCCTCAAATTAGAAGAAATCACAAATTTCTTATATCTATCTAGATATATTGAATACTTCTCAAATTTTGTCATGAGCCCAATGAATATTCTATTACTTAAAGACAAGATTGTAAAGTTACAATTCAACGCTTGGAACTGAAATAAAATTGAGAGAGATAGAGGGAAAGAAAGTGGCTCGCACGCATAAATAAGTCTGTGCACACCACACCAGGAACTGCAAAGCTGCCAGAGTCCTCCTACCAAACTGATCCGGAGCTGCCGTTGACGCTGAGGCTTCCTTATCCTGCTTCACATTTCACATTGATCACACCCTCTGCCAGAACCTCTCCTGCCCTTGTTCTTTACAAGGTGGAACGATCCAGACCAATGGTCTGCATCTCCAATTGCCTCACCTGCTTTTAGTTGTTGCAGTTTTACATTAAGATTCACCAGTATGTATAGAAACACTAAAGGGACTATTCACAGGATGCCCTGGACCCCTTAGAATCATGGGATGATGAAGTAAGGCCTGCATTTCAGGGTCTCACACTAGTGGTTAAATGATTCCAAACATAAAGAACCTGAGTCATTCTTGTTCATAACTGTTGGTCAGGATTAACGACCTGGCACTGCTAACAGCAGACAAAGTGGGGAATTGAAATTATCCTGTGTACCTATAACACAGGAGATGTGGGCATAGGTGAGGCCTCCAAGTACCTATCACAATATTCAACAGCAACTTTCAGCAACAAGTGCTATGATGAGATCCCCAGTAATCGTGGCCCCAGCTCCTTCCAGGCATAGCTGTTTGCTCTGCCCTGTGAATTCTGCATATGATCTGGGAATGCACATTGAGGCTGCAGTTCGGTGCCCATATCTCTACTCTTATTTCTTTGATTTGTAATTGAAATGTATGTAATTTTATGAGTTTTTTCTAAAAATAACATGCTTTCAAAAATAGCAAATCTCACCACATGCATATATACAAAATTAAAAGCGGCAAAGTATAAATAAACGCACAGTAGTTTTATATTCACAAACATACCAGTGAGAAAGTATCCACTTTTCTGCAGTAGAGGTAACTCATAATAAAATGAACAGTATGAAAAGGGAATCGGGAAGTCCGACTTCTTTCGTCTCTTCTGTTTGCCAACACTGTGTAAAACTAGGCAAGTTATTTTTAACCATTCTGTGTTTCAGTTTGCTTGGAAAAATGCAATTTTGAAGTGTTTGTTCTTAAGCCATCTATAGAACCACAGGCCTTAGTTTGATAATGCTTGTAATAAATAAAATTTCGGTTATCATAATGCTCTGCTGAATGCTAAGAAGCCTGAGTGAAGGACATAATAGAATAGGAAGATTTTCTCATTGTCCCCCCTCATACCAAGAATTCTGAAGGTTTTTGATTCTAGGTTACTGGGACACATCAACAGCACATAAATGTCACGTGGATTCCTATCCCACCACCTCATATCAGCAGCTCTTTCTCCTTTTGTTTCCTATTAATTTCATCTACATTTGCAGCAAGACGAATGTAAGGATAGCTAAAAGAAAGAGCAAGACGCAAAAATATGTGTGCTGGTTGGGCCTCTTCCTTTTCCTCCATCACAGAATTGTTTTCCTGCAGTCGCACAGACACCTATGAACAGCATAGCCCAGTTTCTATAACACGACTTTCTCTCATTGCAAGGTGCCGACACGAATAAAATCTATATTCAGTTAGGAAACGAGAAAAACAGAATGGCTATTAATTAGGCAACCAGCAGAACTTCTACCCCTCCTGGTCTTCTCTCTCTTAATTTTGGTAAGGCATTAAACGTTAGCTGTAATAACTACTTTTGTCCACTTCAAATTAATACAGCCTAAAATAGAAATAACCTTTCATGAACCCCAAGAAAGATTACCTTAATGTCTGTTATGAACCAGATCCTATTCTAGGTACTAAAGATAGGTTGATGACCAAGGCCTGTGTGGTACACCTTTCATGAAGCATGTATTCCCAGTTCTGGTATACAGCTAAATAGCTTTCCTTGATGGGCTCTCTCAAGATAATTGAACCCCACTATCCTAAGAAATAAATTATATGTGACAGATTAACTCTTTAAATATGCATCTATGTGGTATGTACTATCTTTGGGAAAATTGAGAAAATGTCAATTCAAATAATTTATCATGTTTAGATAAGTAACTATAGCTGAGAGGAGGATATAGTTAAATTAATTTTTAAAGCACATTCAAAGAGTGGTAACTCTTATGAAGGAAAAAGGATGCTATGTAAAAAAATAAAGTTGGTTGAAGAAGTAGAAGGACATCTGGCAAAACTATTTTTCAAAAATGGGAAAGAAATGAATATACTCCCAGATAAACAGTAAAGAGAAGCTACTGTTAACAGAATTGCCTGAAAGAAATACCAATATGAATCCTTCAGACTAAAATAAAGTTCACTAGACAGTGAACTGTCTGGAGACCTCTCTGCCTGTTTTAAGTATAGACAGTTTCCAGGCGTCCTCAAACTTTTTAAACAGGGGGCCAGTTCACTGTCCCTCAGACTGTTGGAGGACCAGACTATAGTTTAAAAAATAAACAACTATGAACAAATTCCTATGCACACTGCACACATCTTATTTTGAAGTAAAAAACAAAACAAAACAGGAATAAATACAATCACACCGCCTCATGTGGCCCACGGGCCGCAGTTTGAGGACCCCTGGTTTACGACATGTACAAAGCAGGTTGACATTCCTTCAGTTCAAACATGAGACACAATGGCAGGAAGTTGATGCCTATAATTAGGTGTGTTGTATGCATTTGCACAGAAACCCCACTTAAAAGGGCCCCACAGTTCATTTAATGTGCTGATATCCCAGTCTTGAAATTTTCATTATTTCTTCTTCGGACTTGAGATGCATGAAATATTCATGCCCACTGTTCCTTAACGTTTCATTTGCTGGTGGTGTTCATGATGCCCCAGAGCACAAGGGACACATGAGATCCAAGAACTGAGTGAACCTCAAACCAAGTGGAAGATAAGCTCATCATGTCTGTGACTAAGGGGAGCACTGACTGCCCACAGAGGCCACGCTTTCTGTCTGAACCAGCACTTAATGTGAGGCAGCAGCACTCCAGGAAGCACAAATGATGGAGGAACCTGGTCATACCTTTTCATACTCACATGGAGTTCTTGAATTCACCAACCGTGCGTGCTGACAAGGGAAGACGCTGGAGGGAAGGGAGAGATGAGGCCATCATAGTTTATTTTCTTTTGTGCTTCCTTACTCTTCAGTAAGTAGAAGGCAGTTTTGATAAAATGCCAATTATACATATCAGGAATTAGAATAAAACATTGAGTTAGGTTTTTGTTTTTTTGAAGTTTTTGGCTGGGACTGGGCTTGAACCTGCCACCTCTGGCATATGGGGTTGGCACCCTACTCCTTTGATCCACAGGTTTCAACCACACATTTAGTTAGTTTTATGCAGTATGTTTTAGTCAGACTTGTCTAGAGAGATAGAACTTACAGGAGACCACTGTGCGTGTGTGTGTGTGTGTGTGTGTGTGTGTGTGTGTGTGCGTGCGCATGAAGAGATTTATTGGGGGAATTGCCTCACCTGATCACTCAGGAGTCCCATGACAGACCATCTACAAATTGATGAACCACTGCAAAAATAAGAAAGCCAATAGCGTAACTCGCAGTCTGAGGTTAAAGGAAAGCCCAAGAGCCTGGTGGGGTGGGGGCTGGGAGGTTGGTGTGAGTCCCAGAATTCAAAGGCCGTGGAACCTGGAGACTTGATTCGTCTGTGACAGGGCAGATGAATGGAGTTCCAGCTGCAGAAAAGAGAGCAGGAGTCCCTACTTCTTCCATCTTTCTGCTTCATCTTTCCATGATTCCTTCACTTGTCTTTGGTGCTCGCCTGTGTTGGATATTTCCCACTCAGTCTGCTGACTCACAGGCCAATCTCTTCTGGAAACACCCTCTCAGGCACCCCTGGGACAGCCTAAGATTTCAATCAAAGCAAAACCACCACCTGGGTTTCCCTTTCGGCAGAATGGGGATGGGCTCAGCGCCTATGGAAGACTGATAATTAATAATGCTTTACCACCTGTCTGAGCATCCCTGACTCCAGTCAAGTGGAAAACTTCAATCAACTGTGACAAGCTGTTTCCACTTCTCTGACACAAATATAACCTGTAGGCATGTATGGAGTGTGAACCACAGTAAATGAATTATGCAATTCTGGTAACTCTGCATGAATTACATGCCCTTGTATTTGTATCTTGAAATGGCATTGCACCAGGTTTAGATGAATGGAAAATTATTTGTAGGGTGTCATGGAGCAGGGTGGAGTTAATGAGAACACCTCACTTCATCTTCCCTGCAACTTCTCAACTCTGCCATAGTGGAGTGACAGCACCACAGACTCCACAGACTGTAACTGAACTAACACGCACAACTGTGTTCCAAGGAGACTCTATCTGTGAACACTGAGACTTTACTTTCAGGTGCAATGAAATATGATTTTATTTTGGTTTTCTTCAACTGCTGAAAGTATAAAAATTATTCTTAGTTCATTGGCTATTCAAAAACAGATGGCAGGCTAGAGGTGGCTCGAGGGCTGTATCTCAACAATCCTTGATGTAGCAAGAAGGAATTAAAAAGAAAAGGGGTGTAGCTCGTGCCCAAACCTTAGGACACTAATATTGAGTGATGTTTTAAAGGAAGAGGAGACAGTTAAAGTAACCAAGGGCTGTTTTGGTTCATGCAAACCAAGGAATGTCAGAACCCAAGGCAAGCTGCATGGTGCCCAGTGCTGTCCATAGTAGAGATGGAGCTGGAGCCTGAAGCAACAACTGCTGAGCGCCCTCGCTGAGCAGTCACCATGGTCTGCTTTAGAAGAGCAGCAAAAAGTGAAGACCTTCTGTAGAATCAGAGACTCCCGCAGAGTGAACTCGTGGAGGCATAACCAATTCCTCTGAGAAGTTTCAGTATTTATATTTATATTTCTTGCAAATAGTATGCTAATTGGAAGCTGCATCCAATCAAAAACCAATCAAACAGCATTTGTATGCATACTTCTGATAGTTACTGATTCTAGGGGAAATTACCAACATGTGAGCAGGTCAGCCTCGCGGTTTGTCTGTCCACCATTGAGCAGTATTTACCATATTCAACTTGTTTTTATTGTGTTTTTGCTTTTGTTTTAGAAACTTCTTTTTAAAGGAACTCTGCCATTTTATTAGTTATCTTTCTTTAAAACTCTAATTGCCTGAATCTACCTTTTTTCAGGTCTCACCTCTCCCTCTTCCCCTGTGCCCCACACTGGGGAGAGCGGATAGAAGTAGCTCTCCTGCCAGCGTGCAGAGGCATCCAACCACAGCCGGGCCTGTATGCTGACCCCTCTCATGATAAAACTCCCTCCTCTGCTCTCTCAAGCATCTGACACCTGCGGGGAGGCCGGCCCAAAGGACCTCCCCCGAATCCAAAGATCCAAAGATTGCACTACGTGAGCAATCTTTGCACACCTTTCAGTGTGAGGAGCTATTGTCGCTGTCAACACTCAAACCGACTTCTGATTGGGGTCCTTCCTGTTCTGAGTGTCCCTTGAGCAGGTTCCTAGACATCCTCCCCCCCCACACACACCCCCTTTCTGCCTTTGCTGTGGTTTGCTAACTCTCGCTGCCACCTGACGGCTATTACTATGACATTCTATGCCCTGACAGATGCTAGTGCGAGTCTCCCAGTTTGCTCCCCACCAGACTGACTTGGCCCTGCCTATTATTACCATCTACATGTTTACATGCATGTTAGAATAAAATTGCAAATAGTCAACTAAAAGCAGGAAAACTTCCTTGGGTTTTCTCCGGGGTTGTACTGAACCTACAAAGTCATTTGTGAGGAAATAACATCTATTTTATGCAAATCCTTTTAGATTTTCTGTGTTCAGACTATAAAAACAGAAGCCCTCTTTCTTTCTTTTCACTATTCATAATTTCTGTTTGTTCTTGCCTTCTTGCGTTGACCACGATCTCCTGCACATTTTGAGTGAACACAGTCGTAGAGGGAGGTTCTTGTCTAGTTCTGATGTCAGGAAGAAAGCTTTCTATACGTCACAGTTAAGTATTACAATTTTAAAATCTATTTTGTCATTTAATAAGCAGATATAATTTTCAATTGTACAAAATAAAGTAAAACATTGTTAAAATTGAAGCACACAATGACATTTTAATTAAAAATTTAATTTATTGCTGTAATACTTACAGGACATACTTTGTCTAAAACCTTAGAATCATAGTAAAGCATATTTTTACCTCAAAGCCAAACTTTACAATAACTTGTCATTTAGAATTCAGGTAAAACATCCCATTGGTACAATCAGAGCTTCCCACTAAGGGCCCTTCAGTTATACGTATCTTAAATTATCCTTTATGGCTGTGGGTTTGTTTGATTTTCATCTACAACCTTCAACCAAGAAGGACCCTTGCCTTATTCACAGCTGAAACCCAAGGAGAGCTCAAACCCTGCTCTCAATACCTAGTATCTGGCTGATAGTAAGATCCTGTTTTTATTTATGAATGGATGAGAATCAATATAAATTGTCCCTCCAATAGAAAATATATAGTTACCTTTAAGAACCAGAATGATTCTCAGGCCTGAAAAAGTTACCTGTAACCTGATCAAATCATAACAATTTTATTTTATTTTATTTATTTTATTATATTTTTTATTAAATCATAGCTGTGCACATTAATATGATCGTGGAGCACCATACACTTGGTTCATAGACTGTTTGACACATTTTCATCACACTAGTTAGCATAGCCTTCCTGGCATCTTCTCAGGTATTTTGCTAAGACATTTACATTCCACATTTACCAAGTTTTACATATACCCTCGTAAGATGCACCGCAGGTGTAATCCCATCAATGCCCCTCCCTCTACACTCTTCCCCCCTCCCTCCCTACCCCTTCCCCTATTCTTAGGTTGTAACTGGGTAATAGCTTTCATGTGAAGGTTCTAAATTAGTTTCATAGTAGGGGTGAGTACATTGGGTACTTTTTCTTCCATTCTTGAGACACTTTACTAAGAAGAATATGTTCCAGCTCCATCCATGTAAACATGAAAGAGGTAAAGTCCCCGTCTTTCTTTAAGGCTGCATAGTATTCCATGGTGTACATATACCACAATTTATTAATCCATTCGTGGATTGATGGGCATTTGGGCTTTTTCCATGACTTAGCAATTGTGAATAGGGCTGCAGTAAACATTCTGATACAAATATCATTTTTATGATTTGATTTTTTGTCTTATGGGTATTTGCCCAGTATTTTAATTACATGATTGAATTGCATGTCTATTTTTAGATCTCCAAGTGTTCTCCATATATCTTTCCAAAAGGAATGTATTAATTTACATTCCCACCAGCAGTGCAAAAGTGTTCCATTTTCTCTACATCCATGCCAACATCTCTGGTCTTGGGATTTTGTGATATAGGCTAGTCTCACTGGAGTTAGATGATATCTCAAGGTAGGTTTGATTTGCATTTCTCTGATGATTAAAGATGATGAGCATTTTTTCATATGTCTGAAGGCCGCATGCTTGTCTTCTTCAGAGAAGTTTCTCTTCAAGTCCCTTGCCCAGCCTGCGATGGGATCCCTTGTTCTTTTCTTGCTAATGCGTTT
>CAUYPK010025345.1:0-11906 GCA_963574355.1 Loris lydekkerianus
TTCTTAGTTATTGTGTTAAGACATTTACATTCTACATTTACTAAGCTTCACATGTACCCTTGTAAGATGCACTGCAGGTGTAATTTTTTACATGTTTAAAATATTGAGAACATGTAAATGTTCATGAATCTGTATCCTTGAAAAGATGTTTTACATCCGCCCAGATAACGCCCACTTTAATCTAGTAGCTCTTAGGAGAGAGAGGCGGAAGGTTTAGCAGAGGATATTCTTTAAATAGAACAGATTTTTAAGATGCATCTATATTTCTCTAATTAATTATATAAAACAAGACGAAGGGGTTGCTTTATTTTTCTTTGAGCAAATGAAAGCTAAGAGCCTGGCAAATATCTCAGTATTTGAAGAAAAAAGAAGTAATTGTGGTTAAGAACTGAAAATAATTAAGTATATTTAATTTTCTCCTGTTAATATAAAGTAAAAGCTACCCTATTATTTAGATTATGGCATGTGGACTACTTTTTTTTTGCTTTTCATGGGAATTAACTGGTAATCAAATGTCAAAAAACACCAACCATGCCTCAAGGAGCTTGGGAAGAAAAGGTGTTAAAAAGGGAGGATAAGATTTGGGGTAACACACAGTGACTTTCCATTCTTATCTCTACAATTTACTGGTTGTTAACACTTCCACTTTATGTTCCTGAATGTGTTTAGAAGGATTACATGGGAAATGATATATAAGCAGATTATTTTAAATATCTAATTGAATATATTTCAATTACGGCCATTGTCATTTTCCTTCTTTGGCTGCATTTTCTTCCCTTTTCTATTACATATGTCCACACATATATAGATTTATTCCCAAAGTCCTTTTCCTGTACTCTTTTCCTTCATCTTACATTCTGAGATGTAATCAACTCTAATGCCTTGCACATTAGAAAAAGAGCCCCAAATCTCCATCTTTTTCATGAAAATGCTCCCAAACTATGCTTTGTTACCTTTTAATTTGTTTTTTTTTTTTTTTTTTTTTTTTTTTTAAAATTTTCTCCGTGAATAATGTGTCTTTACCTATCCTGCATTACACAAAATTCTTGAAGTACTACCTTTATTTTCACCCACACTGTGGATAGTTTTATGTTTTTTACCTTTTGTTTTTAGAAAGCAACTCTAGTTTTATTTTTTATTTCCCATTTCCTAGTGCTCATTAAAATTTCTTTGTCATTGTAACTAATCAGTTCTTTTTGTAAATCAATTTTACTTAGAACACAGTGAGCCCATACCAAGTTTAATTTTGAATTTGTATTGAGAACAAACTACATTATTTAAAAGTCTTGATGGCAAAGTCATACTGGTTGTTAGAGCTCTCATTCTTTCACTCAGGCTTAAACATTTATACATCAAACTTCCTGGCTTTAACTTAAAGAGGAAAAACTAATGTTCATTAATACTCACTGATCAAATCAAATCTAATTTATAAGCAACAGTGTGGGACCATACATTTTAAGCTGGAAATTTTATAAGCCCTTATTTCAAAGGAGGCTAAGGAATTACTATTTAAAACCTTCCCCTTGTTCATTTTAAGTAGCCAAGAGCACAATGGTTCTCTTTTGCTGTTTGCCAAAAGAAGGGTTATTCTGGGTAAATATCCTGGAAAGAGCTGCATTTCCTGATTGGTTTACACTTTTGTTTTGTTGCAGGTTTATTGAAAATCTTACAGTACAGCATAAAGATTCAAATAGCTCTGTACTGCATTTATAAATTCATCACCATGGGCTGAATAAATTGCAGGCTAGACAGAGGGCTGAAGTCCAAAAGTATCAGCATTGCCTTAGTGTCAGCATTTATTTCAATGACCTCCTGATCCAGAGTTGAGACCTCAGAAACCTAATTATCTCCCTTTCTTTCTCTTCCTCCTTCAGCTCTCACAGAGCCTCTCTGGATCTGTTTCCTTTGATGCATGACATGGCCTGTTCATATTGTTGATGCTAAAGCTTTCGGTGGGCCTCCGCTAAAATAGCTCAGTCTGATTGTTAACTCAATACTTATTATCTTACTTTTCATAGGAGTTTCATTGTATATATCTGCAGGTGAAAATGATGACTTTATCAGTCAGAAAACAGAGATTGAGCTTGGCTATTGAAATCACAAAGATAGAACTGGTAAATCTAATGAATGCCTTTGCAATTTTTAGAGCAGTAATACCAGCTTCATATAAGAAGACGACGTTATTGTGAAGGAGAAGCTGTTCTTAGCTTGGTAGACTTTGATCCAGGTTAGAAGCCTTATATCTTGGCATAAAGAGATAATTTTAGCTGAATAATGTGTTATAAATGGTGGGAAAATTTTCAACAATATTATAAGGGTTCTGTACTACTCTTTTTTTCTCACTCAACTAAGACTAGATCTACAAAAATAAATTCACAGACATTAAGTTACTACTTTTGTTCTTCTCTGTACCATGTTCAATAGAATGTAAAGTTTGAAAGGTCTCAATCATTATGCATGAATCTTGAGAACCATTGTTATAAGGAAAATCATGGTGGTCTATTCCTTCTTCAATAAAACATAATGGGAAGTCAGCTGAGGGTTATATTTTCTTCTGTTTAAAAAAAAGACAATTAAAAAAATAGCCTCTTTTTCCCACTTCCAGATGCTGTCATAGGTGCATCTCAGCCATAGAATTGCAGCAACCACCGTGGTATCATGAAGAGAATTAAATTGAAGGGGCATACTGAGCATGGCCCTTCAGTGATATTGTCAAGTCAGTGAATTAGTGAAATCTTGAGCCACATTACCTCCTAATTCTTTATTACTTGAGATAATAAATTTTATTGTTTGCAAAAATGCCTTGCAGTTGATTTTCATGGATTAATATAATCTTGAAGTCTTTTTGAAATTAAGAAACCTTGACATACAAAGCAAGTATTAATAGTTTCATTATAAAGATGAGAATTCTGTAGTTCAGGAAAAAATAAACGAACTGCTTAATAAATAGTAATCCCTAGTTAGTAGCAAGTCTATGTTACAATTCCACTAATTAAACCTGGAGGTTAAATGATACTACTATACAATGTCACATTGCCTTTCAAAAAAATACATGCAGAATCACTGAATACTAATAATGATCAGACTTTTACTATATAGTGTGCCCTTCTGCAGGAAGACGTTTCAAAGCTGAAATGTTATCTACTCTAAGTAGGCATCTAGATATAAAAAACAATAGTAGAACAATTACCCATGTAGGAAATATCACTTAACTGTATATTCATTTTTCAATAGCCCATTTATTCATTTTCTCCATGTTCTTATTCATTCAGTAGACATGTATTCAGCATCTCCGATGTACTGTGAACTGTTCTTGGTGATGAATTGAAAACATAAAGTATAATCAATAACTACAGGTGGATATGGGAAGAAAAAACACAATTTAATTCAAGAAGGGGGGAGGGTAAAGGGGAGACGGGGTTTAGTAAATCCCACTTAGATGATACAGTGTAGGGGTATCATATCTCCTGGGTGTCATATCTCCTGGGTGAAGGACTCAAATACAACTCAAACTTTTCCTAACAAATGCAAAAAATATAGCCTCCTTAAATGTCCCCTTACATCTGGCTGAAATAAAAAATAAAATTAAAAAAAAAGAGAAAGTATAGATAGCTTTGCCTAGAAAAATTGTATAGTATAACTTAGGGGCGTATGACTAATAAGTGGATTGAAATGCTTGCAGATTTGATCTTGGATGGCATTCTCTCCTGACCCATGGACACAGAAGTGATTAGCAATGGAGGAAAAAATAAAGGATTCAGTGGATAAATCTAAAGGTAATTATATTAGTTGTTAGAACCTATGCGTTGAGAAAGGACCTCAGCTTCCTAGAGGATGGCTAGAAATATCATGACTTCAAGGAAAGATAACTGAGCAAGGAAGCATATTTGCTTGCCCAACTTTCTAGGTGCTAAAAGTAGACAGTGAGTCAATCCATCAGAGTGCATCACTACCTTTATTAAAGGCATTATTCTCACAGCATAGCAAAAAAGTGCAAGCACCAGCACCATGGTACCGGTTCCCCTGGTCTCAAGTACCACAGGTGACAAAATGGGCCACATAATGTCCTCACACTCAGTTGATTGCATTACAGCTGAGGAACCCAAGGGTAATGGCTCAGCATCTGTTGCAAGAGGCAGTACACAACCCACTGCACCTCCTGTAGGGAACAGTCTCTCGGTGGTAGTCACACTGTGGTTGCTGTGATCTACATAGTTGCCTATGTGTCTAACTACAGAAATGGTTCAGGGTCAGAAGGGAGTGAGGCTTACCATATGACCTACTCAACAAAGATGTGTTGAGGGACTTGGGACCAATGGGAGATTGTGTCTTGCGAACAGTTTGGTTATAGCAAGACTTCCTGTTTTCAAAGAAGTCCACCATTTACCTATACCACTCGCCAACTTTATGGAGTTGAACTCATTTCATCTCTTGAAATATGAGACTTTTTGGTGTCTGGCTCTTAGGATTGCTTAAATGTCCCCTTTTGCTATCATCCAGTTTGAAGATGTTTCAGGTTGCTAGAAAAAATGAATGAGCATGATTAAAATTTAAGAAAAGAACTGTTGTGACTTTCATAGGGTCACTGTAAAGTGAGCATAAAGAGATATTTTGACCAACAAAAATCAAAGACCTAATGCTGAATAAAAAGTAACAAAATTACAAGTATCCCCAAGCGAACAGAAAACTCAAAGACTCTAGGCAGATATGTCATTTCATTGGTAATTTCAATACGCTTGTATCTTTCTGTAAAGAGTCAATGCCTGCGTCTGTTCAATTTCTTATACATATATGAAGATGATTCATGTCTTTTAATTTGTAAAACTGAACATTATCTTTTCTGTGGCATATCTGATTAATGCTAAAAGATCAATCACTGATTCAAAAATTGATATATTCACTTACAGAAATTTCACTAAAGGATAAAAGCAGTTACAGTCCTGAAAAAATATGAACATTCATTTCCTTCTTATTGTGTGAAATATTTTATATAATATTACTGCTCTGGCCATCTTAATATTAATAATGATGATAATAAAGTAATGATAAAATGGCAGATGACTACTGAACGCCTGCTCTGGGCTTGGTATTGTACTGTAAGTACTTTGCACAGGCTAATACATTTAATTCTGAAACCAACCACAGGGGAAAGTGTTAGTATCACCTCACGTTATAGATGAGAAAGCCAAGGCGTAGAAAGACGGACTAAATTGCCTCTATTACATCAGGTAAGGGGTACAGCGCAGCACAGACAGCTGGATCCCAGAAAACAGACACTTAACCACCATTTCATCATTTAAGAAGGGAGACAAAGCCTGATGGTTTGTCAAGTATGCAGATTATTTCACCCCAAAATGTAATCCATTTTTTGACGTTTGCACCTTAGTATTTTATGCATGGGTTTTTCATGATGAGTAAACAAATCTGTAATGAGCGAATCACTTTGAACAGCCTTTCACACATTGACTCCTAGAACTCCAGTGACTTATCTGCTGACCCGAAAGTGTGGTGTCAAAAGTTCCTGCTGGTCTTTAACCATGCATGTCTTACAGATTCCCTGACTAGTAAAGGGGTTTGATAGATTTATGGATTTATTTATTGTAAATTACTCACTAGAGAGAAACATTTCATTGTAAAACACTCCCGGTATTGATTCAGTAAAATGAGGGTGTCATCATTAAACAAATTTTCCTGAATATCTATGCTATTAAAACTAATTGACCGTGTCTTTCCTTTAAGGAGGTTAGCTGTGCATTTAACGTACTTACAAAGGAAGGTTTTTATCTGGCATTTCTTCCCACACTGTTTCAGGATGACACCTTTTTCTCAAGGCTTATGAAGATTGTCCTTATCTTTAGATAAAAGGGAAGTCATCTAGAAAAGCTAAAAAAAACTAGGATTATTCGAATTATTTTTCTTATTAATATATATCTGTCATCTATTTGAAAGTTGTAATTATATGAACTACTAGGAATATGATTTTAAGAAATAAATGCTATCATTTTATTTATAATATTATCTATGGAATATTTTGAAATTTTCTTTTTAATGCTGTTAATTTTTCTGAGCAACACTATATTCATTCTTCTATCTGATTAATGGCTTAGAATCAGGGTTTCCATCCTCCTTGTTCCTGATTGCTTCTTTAGAAAATTATTTTCCAATTTAATTATTTAAAATAAGGTAAAATAGATGTATGTACAGTATGTACATAATATATGTACATCATAAAGAGCTAATGCTCTTTAGTCAAGTCATTTTCTCCCCCGTTACAGGGTGACACAATGCCGGTATAAACTTTCACAAATATAAGTGGTGGGACCACACCTACAGTGCATTTTACAAGGGTGCATGTTAAATTTACTAAGTGTAGAATATAAATGTCTTAACACAATAACTAAGAAAATACGGTGAAGGCTGTGTTAACTTGTTTGATGAAAATATTTCAAATGTTATATAAATCCAGCACATTGTACCCCATGATTGCATTAATGTACAAAGCTATGATTTAGTAAAAAACAATAAATAAATAAACTTTCACAAATAACCCATGGTTTTGTCTATTAGTCATGGACATATCAATATATCCACATGCTAAATAATATGATTCACTAATTTCTATGTTTCTTATTTTTTTATCTCTACTTTATCTGTATTATTAAAGATATATGATGAACACGGTTACTACCAGAAATTAGTGTACCATTCACTCCAAATTATTGACAAAAGCATGAGGTTATCTGACAAAAATTTCCCATTATTCCAATTCAAGAATTTTAGTATTTTTACTAGGACTTTTTCTTGATGGACTTTCTTCTTTATATATATCTGGGTTCCTTTTCTTAAGCTTTTTAATAAATAACTAGCCTAAGCTTCATTATCTATCATTTCTGCTAACAATGTTCGTACTTCACCTTATATTATCAATCTGAAACAGCTACCCATGCTTGATGAACAAAAGTTCACTCACTCTTTAGTACCTTGCTGGTGATTATTGCTCTGCAAAATTATGCATTTGTATAGATTTTGCTACCACTGTTAATTTGTGATTGCCAAATTCAAATCCCCTCTAACCAGTACAGAAATTCCGTTATGTTTTTCTAGTTGACTCGCTCTTCAAGCAGACATGGCCAAAATTACTTCAAACCTTTTTCACTCTTCAAAATTCTTATTTTCCCAACTCGTCACATTTGTTGTCACCGAATGGGCATGTTTTCAACATCACATAAAATAAAACAATAGGAAACTAAGATAAGAATTCACTCTACTGATCTTTAATTTTTGAACACGCTTATTTTGCTTTTCTTCTTTTAGAGAAGTTGTTTGCCTTTTTCCCTATAACCAATCTTTTCATTATTGCTCTGGATTCTGTACATTCTAAAATTCTCAAAGATTAAGATGGTGGTTCTTTGGACCTTCCCTTATTCCATTCTGTGTAGAGAGATATTTGGAAGTCCAAGAGGGAAAGAACTGCTCACACCAGCACAGTAAAATATATGTTGATGGAGAATAATGAGAGAGGAGGCGGTGGGAAGTACACACACGGAGCTCTAATCCATGAATCAGTTAGGATTATTGACCATCAAAGGAAACTTCTCTACTCTGTCTATGCTATATATGTTATTCTATGGAAAACACTTCAGTCTTCATCGAAGAACTTGATTTTCTCCTTGGTAACCTGGCCTGTGTTAGATCTAGAGAAAATTAGCCCCCCAAAAGGGCTACTTGGGAAAAGAGATGATAATTGTTTCTTATTTTTCTTGACAGACCTTTGTAGAGACAGAGGCAAAGCTTGCTTTGCTTACTTGAGAATTACTAGATAATTTTTTCTACTTATAATCCTAGCTACAGGGTGACACAATGCCAACAGCATCAAAGGAATCTTCCAGTTCTATTCATGTTATTGCAAATGACAGAATTCCCTTCTTTGTAAAGGCTGTCTACTATTCTGTATATATACAGCATGTTTTTTAAATCAATTTATCCATTGATGGAAACTATAATAGATTGTGTCTATATCTTGGCTATTATAAATAATGCCACAATGAACATGAAAGTACAAGTATCTCCAACATACTAATTACAGTTGCTTTGAATGTATACTCTGAAGTAGTTTTTTATAGGCAATTTTTTTTTTTACAAAGGTGCCAAGAGCACAGAATAAGGAAAGGACAGTCTCTTTAATAACTAATGTTAAGAAAACTGGATATCTACATGCAGATCTTGCCATATACAAAAATCAACTCAAAATGGGTAAAAACATATACACAATACCTGAAACTATAAAATTATTGGAAGACAACATAAGTGGAAAGCTCCATGAAATTGGTCTCAGAAATAGTTTCTTGGATAAGATTCCAAAAGCACAGGCAACAAAAGCAAAAATCGACATATGGGATTGCATCTAGCATCTACTCAGCAAAGGAAACAGTCAACAGAGTAAGAAGACAATGCATGTTTTGGAAGAAAATATTTGTAAATCACACATTTGATAACGGGCTAATATTCAAAATGTACAAGGAACTCAAAGAACTCAATAGCAAGAAAACAAATAACCCAGTTTAAAAAATGGGTAAAAAAAAATTCTGCACAGCTCTAATCATCAGAGAAATGCAAATGAAAACCACAATGAGATATCCATTTATTTCACACATGTTAGAATGGATATTAACTAAAAGACGAAAGATGACCATTGTACAGTTGGGAAGCAAAGGGAACCCTTGAACACTATTGGTGTTGAATGCAAATTTGTACAGCTTTTATGGAAAATTGTGGTGGGGTTCTCAAAAACAACTAAGAATTACCATAAGAAAGAATTATTTAAAAAAATTTTTTCTAAATAAAAATCATTTCTTACAGTGAGTGGCCACATTTCAATAAGCTAGCTCCTCAACTGCTGTCAGATTATTCTGGACAGTTGAACCAAAATAAATATCACCTATGGTGCATTTTACAAGGGTACATGTCAAATCTACTAAGTGTAGGGTCTTAATAAAAATAATTGAGACAGTGCAGCGAAGGCTATGTTAACCGGTTTGTTGTAAGTATTTCAAATTGTATATAAAACCAGCACATTGTACCCCATAAATGCATAAATGTACACAGCTATGGTTTAATTAAAAAAAAAGAAATCTCATTTCATTCAAAATATATTGCTGCAATATTAGGTTTTTTAAAATAACTTTATTACTCATGTGATTAGAAAAACTAAGTAGAACAATCACACAATAATACAAACCCTTTTCTTTTTGTATATTCTTATAGTGGAAATTGCTATAATCAAAACATACAAGGGCTGTTTAAAAAAATATTATCAAGTTGTATTAATATCATGCCAACTTGTTTAAAAGTAACTTTTAGCAAACATAAGGGAAACGAACATTTGTCATCTTTTTGAATAAGAAATTAAGGACCTCCCAAATAGGATGATATAATAGGAATACCATCTATCATGTTAAAATTAAAGATGTTACATTAATTTTAATTAAGTGAACCTGCCTATAGATTGCCTTTTGAAAAAAAGTACTTAAGAATTTTATATCCCTCTTCAGATCACTCCCACAAAGCAGAGGTGTGAGATCATTTCTTAGACTTTTTTTGTCGCACCCAACGTGAAAGGGAGATGGAAGCATGATGCGAATCAGCCTCATTTGCCCATTTTGAGCTTAATAAGGCACTTTTACACGGATACTTAGTGCTCTCTTGTAGCTGCACTAGTCCTAATTAACACTTGCCACCTAACAACCTGGGCTTAAGAATGAAACCAAGAGAATCTCCTTAGGGGAGAAAAACGAATTAAAAAAAAAACAAAGAGTCCCTCTGAAAGCTGTAATGCAGATACTTTATGAAATAGTATAAAACGACTGAAAAATGTGTACATGGTTTGCAATAATACATTCAGAATCATGCTATGTTTGTTAAATAATGAATAGAAATAAATGAGTGTTTCTTTTTCTGTATGATGCAAACACTATGAGAAAGTCACATTTTGATTTCATACTTGATGCTTCAGCTTGTGCTATGTTTTTAGTTAGTGCTGGCCTATTAAGCTGCTAATTTATCTACTGTTGTGAAGGCCTCTGAAAATGCTGCTCTATGAATAATAGAGCAGTGATCCATAACCACCTCCCATGTAACAGCATTGGGTCCACTGCAGCTAATAGGAACGAACTGCCGGTTGCTAGGTGCCAAAATGCTGCTTGCTTATTTAGGAAGTGATATAGTTTTGTCTCCCTGCTAAGATGACAAAACTGTAATTAGAGATTAATCAAGAGCTACATTAGTGCCACAGTTTCCTGCAGTCTGACTTTTGTTGCCCACCAGCAGTTAAGTGCATCTGCCAGTATTTACCAGTTCTCTGGAGATTTAGAAATTTATTGTCATATTTACAGGAACAGCTGCCGTGCAAGTTGTCAAATCATAAAAAACTAACTCAAGAGAATGCATATAATTAACTACTCTGTCTTTAGTCTATTTATTTTTAAAATGAAGCTTCATTTGAAAAGATTAAATAACATATTACATAACCAGCTATTTTTTGTTCTTGGATTTTGTTATTTTTTATTAAAGCATTTCTGCCAATTATATGGTGATTTATACGGCATAAATAAGATCAAATTTTAAAAGGGAGATCTTTTGATTATTTTAGGAGCTAGGA
Source organism: Loris lydekkerianus (assembly GCA_963574355.1). Classification (NCBI taxonomy): domain Eukaryota; kingdom Metazoa; phylum Chordata; class Mammalia; order Primates; family Lorisidae; genus Loris; species Loris lydekkerianus. The sequence goes on from CAUYPK010025345.1 coordinate 10,658, forward strand.
TGGCTGTGTGTATTAAGATCACATAAAGTTCTATGCTACTATGGCTTTCTTAATAAAAATACAAATTTTTACAGAATGAATCTACATTGATGTTCACTTGCTCCGCCTTTAACATTTTTGTTATCTTTGCTTTGGGACAAACTAGCCTTTTTAATTATTTGCATTGGTTATGTTTTAATTTTTATCAAATACGTTCACTTAGGGGTAATCACCAATGTTTACCTGAGGAAAAATTAAATACAAAATTTGTTTTTTATCTTAGTTATTGCATAGAACAATAGTTATAAAACAAATTATTGAACAATCTTGTTCTTACAAGTACACTTTAGAAGATTATAAACAGGTTACAAACCCAAATACATGTTTAAACATATTGATAGTATGCATATTACTATGTATTTTAAAGAAAAAAGGGTTTAATTCCATTTTGAGTCTTCTATTTTGCACCAAAATTCTGGAATAGTTGCAAATAATTCTAATACTAATCTGTTAATACAGAGCTTTTATCAGTAGAACTTGTAAAGTCTTTTAATCACACTGCAAAACTAAAAGGTACTTCAAAATGAGTGAAGCTTTTGTGCTCAGATTTTAAGTAATAGTACCATATTTCAAATGTAAAAGTGTCTTAGACATCTAATTCCCTATGTTTGGGCTCCATAGGAAAAGTATATAATTTTCTCAGAGTAATTGATACTTTATTGACTCTCCTTAAAAGTGAAGGAAAAATTGTATTATCATTGTTTCCATTCATTTTGTTCACATTTTATAGATATATAGATGCACATAAATTCATAAATAATATATTCAGATACAATCTGTCAAAAGTCTTAAAAATTACATTCAAAAGAATCATCAGATCTGTGATAGAACTATTTGTGCTTAGCATATTAAAGTTCATGTTAGAGTTTGTGTTTTTGTTTTCTTTTCCGTATAATGTGAAACATTGCTGTATCCTAGAGAAACATTGTTAACTCAGAAACAACAAATAAAATAGAAGAAACAAAATGTAGTTAGATTCTTGCCCTCCATAGCATCAATGACGGGTAAGATTCCCAAAGCGGGGCCAACCTAAGACAGGATATGGAGAGGCTGCATGGTGGATTCCATTCATAGTACCCAAAGACGGGTAAGATCACTTTGCATTCAGTCAACCTAAGACAGGGACCAAACCATTGATGTTTGTATCCCCATGACGGGTAAGACTGAAACTGCAAGAGCAGGCAACCTAAGACAGGGGCTATGTTTTTCC
>CAUYPK010025349.1:0-37808 GCA_963574355.1 Loris lydekkerianus
GACCACTTTGGGGCTCATCTTCGAGGCTAAAATTTCCGGAACGAAATTTTGCAAACCAACATCGAACAGTGCGTTCATTAACACTATCATTGCCAAATGCCTGGTTAATTTTTCGGGCTGTTTAGGCAGCGCTTTGGTTCAATTTGAATTCGTAGAGAAAAATTGGCTGAAAATCACTTAATGACATCATATAGTAATAGGCTGAAAAGAATAAAAAAATTAAAAGTAGAAAAAAATGAACAGCATCAATGTATAGAGGACAAAATTCTCCATCGATCAGTATATACCATGACAGAGTAGAATAAATATTTATTGAGATATGGAGCTACAAAAACACATGACATTAAAACAGACAAAACTTTTGAAACAACCTAAAATACAAAGGCAACTAACTTGTGGACATTGATTTTATTTCCTAATACATTACTGTACCTTTTGATGACTTCCAGGTGTCTTGTGGTTGAGTCTTTGGGGTTCTCTAAGTATAAGATCATGTTGTCAGCAAAGAGGGAGAGTTTGACCTCCTCTGCTCCTATTTGGATTCCTTTTATTTCTTTATCTTGCCTAATGGTATTGGCTAGAACTTCCAGCACTATGTTGAATAGTAATGGTGACAGAGGACAACCTTGTCTGGTTCCAGTTCTAAGAGGAAAAGCTTTCAGTTTTACTTCATTCAGTAAAATATTAGCTGTGGATTTGTCATAGATAGCTTCAATTAGTTTCAGAAATGTGCCACCTGTGCCTATACTCTTCAGTGTTCTGATTAGAAAAGGATGCTGGATTTTATAGAATGCTTTTTTTGCATCTATTGGGAGGATCATATGGTCTTTATTTTTGCTTCCGTTAATATGGTGGATAATGTTTATGGACTTGTGTATGTTAAACCAGCCTTGCATCCCTGGGATGAAACCTACTTGATCATGATTTATGACTTTTTTGATGATAAGCTGTAATCTATTGGCTAGGATTTTGTTGAGAATTTTTGCATCTATATTTATTAGTGAAATTGGTCTAAAATGCTCCTTTCTAGTTGGATCTTTTCCTGGTTTTGGTATCAGAGTGATGTCTGCTTCATAGAACATGTTCCAGAAGATTCCTTCCTCCTCAATTTTTGGGAATAATTTCTGCAGTACAGGAATAAGCTCTTCCTTCAAGGTTTGATAGAATTCTGGTGTGACGCCATCTGGACCAGGGCATTTTTTTTGTTGGAAGCTTTTTTATTGTTTCTTTAATCTCAGTGTTTGAAATTGGTCTGTTCCTGGCTAAGTCTAGGGAGAGGGTGTGATTCCAAATATTGATCCATTTCCTTCACAATGTCAAATTTCTGGGCATAGAGTTTCTGGTAGTATTCAGAGATGATCACTTGTATCTCTGTGGCATCAGTTGTTATTTCCCCTTTATCATTTCTGATTGAGGTTACTAGAGATTTTACTTTTCTATTTCTAGTTAGTCTGGCCAAAGGTTTATCTATTTTATTTTTTCAAAAAACCAACTCCCTGTTTCATTAATTTTCTGAATGATTCTTTTGTTTTCAGTTTCATTGATCTCTGATTTAATTTTGGATATTTCTTTTCTTCTGCTGGGTTTAGGCTTAGATTGTTCTTCTTTTTCCCAATTCCTATTTCTTGGTGAGTGAGTTTTAGTAGATTGTATATTTTTAGCGAAATATCTGTTTCTTCCAGGTGATCCAGTTTTTTGGTGTATAATTTTTCATAGTATTCTCTTATCCTTTTTATTTCTATAGAGTCATTAGTAATGTCTCACCTTTTATTTCTGATTTTAGTAATATGAGTACTTTTTTTCTTAGTATTGGGAAAAGGTTTGTCAATACCGTTCATCTTTTTAAAGAACTAAAAGTATTTTTGTTGATTTTTTCCTGTTTTTCTATTTGCTTTTTTTAAATCTCTGATTTTTATTATTTCCTTTCTTGTAGATTTGGGTTTAGTTTGTCCTTTTTAGTTTTGTTTTTGTGATTGTTGAGGTGGAAAGTTTGATTTGAGAACTTAATGATAGCTTCAAATTTTCTTTTAGCACTGCTTTCACTGCATGCCATAGATTTTGATATGTTGTGTTTTCATTTGTCTTAATGTATTTTCTGACCCCCCCGCCCATTTTTCCTGAGAGTTGCTTAATTTCCACGCATTAGTTTTCCAGTTTTCTTTCTGTTACATATGTCTAGTTTCATTCCATGACGATAAGGATTTTTTTTTTTTGTGAGATTTCAGTCTTTTAGAATTTATTTTGTGCCTTAACGTATGATCTATTCTGGAGAATTTTTTATGTGCACTTGAGAAAAATGTATCTTAATGATATTTTTGAATGGAGTGTTCTATATATGTCTATTAGGTCCATTTAGTTTTTAGTGTTCAAATGCTTTTAGTTAATCTTTGTTTAATCTTACATTTAGATATTTATTCATTATCAAAAGTGGGTTATTTAAAACTATTATTATAGAAATATTTCTCTCTTCAGTTGTATTTATATAGCTTACGTGATGTATATTTTGGGGCTCTGTTGCTTGTGCATATATATTTACAATTTTTTCTTGATGAATTAATCATTTTATCAGCATATATTGTCCTTTATTTCTTAGCAGAATTTTTAATATAAATTCATTTTGTATGATACCAATATGGACATATAGCCTACTCTCTTTTGGTTATTAAGTGCATATACTATCTTTTTCATCCTTTCATTTTCAACTTACTGATTTGTGTCTTTATATCTAAAATAAGTCTTGTGTAGAGAATTTATAGTTGGATTGTTTTAAAAAATGCATTCTGCCAGTTTTTGTCTGTTGATTGCAGAGTTTAACTATTTACCTTTTTAGTTAACTACTGACAAGAAAAATCTTCTGCTGTTTTGCTGCTTGTTGTTTGTATGTTTTGAAGCTTTTCTTTCCCTCATTTTTTCTATTACTGATTCCTTTTGTGTTCTGCTAAATCTGATACTTTTCTGCTACTGATTCCTTTTCTTCCTTCTGCTAACTCTGCTATTAAACCCTCTCATGCATTTTTTATTGCAGTTATTATACTTTTTAGCTCCAGAGTTTCTGGCTGGTTGTTTTTCAAATTTCTCTTTGTTGACTATCCATTTGGTTTATATATTGTATATTGTTTTCCTGATTTCTTTTTTAAGATGGTTGTTTTAAACTTTGTCTAGTAAGTTCAATGTCTGGGCTTCCTCTGAGATTGCCAATTTATTAATTTTGTTCCTCTGAATGTGTCCCCCCCCCCCTTTGGTTGTATGTCTTGCGATTTTATGTTGAAAATTGAGGCATTTGACTATTATAATGTGGTAACTCTGGAACTCCGATTTCCCTTTCTCAGGGTTTGTTGTTTTTTATTTTGTTTATTAATTGATTGTTGAAGGCAATAGTCACCCATTTCTCCAGAGACTTTGAAAAAGTAATTTTCCATTGACTAGTCTGTAATATGTGATCATTGAAATCTGTTCCTTTAGCTTTTGTTCTGTCATGTTTTTATAAAGATTTCCTCAGGAGTTCACCCAGTCTTTGCAATTAGCTTTGTGCTAGGTATATTCCTTCATCACTTAGGAGGCTTCCTTTGAATATAGGGATCTTCCTGAATGTAAGGTCTTTTCAGGTTTTTACTGAGCATGGATCTTGCTTGGACATGCAAGTGACTTTCTAAATTCCATAGTAGACACAGTTGCTTTTGCATATCCTTATTTCTCCAAGAATCTCACCTCATCTTCTCCTTGGACTCTTAAAAGTGTCTCGGGTGTCTGTGAGTCTGTGATTCCTTTGCAACTTTTATGAGTAATGCCTGCTGCTTTTTTTTTTTTTTTTTTTTTTGCCTGAGTTTTGTGTTAGAATAAATAGAGATGTATTCAGTCTTTTAGAAACCCCCAGAAAGATTAGAACAGAAATGCACAAACACTTGCAAATAAGGTCTATTCTGCTCTGATTTGTGGAAACAAAAGCTGTTGTTTCAAAAGCAAGGCCACTGTTGTGTCAGCAAGGGGGTGGGCCAAAGGCAGGTAAAAATGCTACAAAAACTTTCCTGCTCTTTGTTTTTTAGTGCTCCAACAAATTTAAGGCAGTTTTTTTTTTTTTTTTTTTTTAATGTTTCTATGGGGGAGTGAAAGCTTGTAGCTTACTATTCTACCATATGAAAATCACATGTGTCAGTTTGGCTAGCAATAGCTGGTATAACAATAAAACCTTCAAATTAAGTGGCTTAACCCAATAGAATTTTATTTGGTTTGCTTAACAGTTCAGTGTGGATGTTACTGATTGGTGTCATGAGATGGTGGGTAGGGGACATTCTGTTCATGTAGTCATTCAGAGACAGAGTTAAATACCTTTTTTAACATGTTGCTTTTAAAGCTGACCTGGAGAATCTTAGGGGAATGGGGAAAGAGAAGGATTGAGTTGGAAGTTGTGATTAATTAGACCTGGAAGTGTGGTACACCTATCTTGCACTAGTTCTCAGTCACATGGCCATATTTAATTGTAAGAGAGGCTGAGAAATGTAATGTAGTTATCTTGTATGATTAGGAAGAGGATGAAACTTGAAACTCTGGAAATTGATTTAGATGAATAGCTAGTAATTTCTGCTTAAGCAACCACACAGTTTCTTTGAACTACTATGTTCTATTGAATCACTGTAAGATACACAATTATTTTATATACCATTAAGGAGGAAGGAAAGAAAAACACTGACAATTAAACTGTTACACGATGCTTTCTTTCAGTAAAATTTGATTTTTTTCCAATAAATGTAAAATAAAAAATAAAATATAAAATAAAACTGTCTCTTAATACATATAATTTTTTAATATTTCATTCATATAAAATAAATATTAAATATTTATCAAATTGTATACTTTTATCATATATCATCTTTGAACATACATTGAAAATATAAGTGAAATAAATTGGTTAAGGTATTCCTAAAATATTTTTGCATTTAGGGTCTAACTCTTTTCTGTCATTTTTCTCACTCATAGTTGGTGTCTTTGTTTTTCCACTCAATATCTCTTCTGTGCACTTAGGAGAGTTGGTGATTCCTACACCATTTTAAGCATTCCTTAAAAATGTACTCCTCCCCCTCCTCCACCCTTTTTTTCTCTATTGCCCAGACTAGAGTACCATGGCGTCAGCTTAACTCACAGTGACTTCAAACTCCTGGCTTCAAGTGATCCTCCTGCTACAGGTGCCTGAGCATCACCTGGCTAATTTTTTTTATTTATTTTTAGTAGAGATGGGGTCTTGCTTAGGCTAGTCTTGAACTCCTGAGTTCAAAGATCCTCCTGCCTTGGCCTCCTAGAGTGCTAGTATCACTGACCCAATCCACTGCACTCCACCTGGGATTTTCTAAATCTCTGATAAAATTCAGCAAGTTATAATGCTAGCAGTTTTTTTTTTTTTTTTTTTTTTGAGACAGGTCTTACTTTGTTACCCTTTGTAGAGAGCTGTGGCATCACAGCTCACAGCAACCTCAAACTCTTGGACTTAAGCGATTCTCTTGCCTGAGCCTCCCAAATAGCTAGGAATATAGGTGCCCGCCACAATGCCTGGCTATTTTAGGTTTTGCTCTGGCTTAGGCTGGTCTTGAACCTGTGAACTCAGGCAATGCACCTGCCTCGGCCTCCCAGAGTGCTAGGATTATAGGAGTGAGCCAATGAGCCTGGCTTGCTAGCAGTTTCTTTCTTTCTTTTCTTTTTTTCTTTTTTTTTTTTTTTTTTGAGACAGAACCTCAGGCTTTTGCCCTCGGTAGACTACCATGGCATCACAGCTCACAGCAAACTCCCAACTCCTGGGCTCAAGCAATTCTCCTGCCTTCACCTCCCAAGTAGCTGGGACTACAGGCGCCTGCCACAATGCCTGGCTATTTTTTCTTTGGTTGTAGCCATTGTTGTTGTTTGGTGGGCCTGGGCTGGATTTGAACCTGCCAGCTCAGGTGTATGTGGCTGGTGCCTTAGCCACTTGAGCCACAGGCACCGAGCCAGCTAGCAGTTTCTTGATCTTACTAGGTAGTGTTAAAGAAAGTTTTTAGCCAATTACCAGGACTCACATTATTTCTCCATATGTTTGTTGCCTGAAATGTTGAGAGGTTGCAGGTGGTCATTTATATCACTGGAAATAATAATTGAGTTCTTAGGTACACAGGCAGAGAAAACTGTCACTCTCATCACTTCTTCAGTAGCAAGTATAATAAATGCCTTTAATTGTAAGGCACCTGCCAATTTTAGAGATGTTAAAATGTTAGGGGAGAAAAAGCCATCTTATAATTGAAGATATATAGTATGTTAAATTTGTTTTGAAATTCAGATTTTTATGTCTTTTAATATTTGAGGTTTCCTACCCTAATGGTACCTAGCTTAATTGAAATACTGGTTATTTGAATTTATTAAAATAATTATATTTTAGTTTATTATAATCTGTAGTTTGGAAAAAGAGATCATGTGAGCATTAAGATGGGTGGAAATAATTCAGAGAGGTTCTGGATCAAAAGGCACTTACATGTAGTAAAACACAATTCCTTCACTAGGTGGTAATTGAATGAGGTGTCTAATGTGTCTTTATGACTATTAAATTCTTATTCTGAAATAATTTAGTGTTATATTAGCCTTCCCTTTTTTGATTTCTGACAATGTAATTTATCAATACGTCCTGTTGGTAAGCACCAATGAGTTTTTTCCTTAATATAAGAAAGGTAGCTAAATGTAGATCAGTGTTCTATTTCTAATTAATTGATTAAATACATTAATCCAAGCTATTCTTTGAAAACACTGATTGACAAAGTAGGAGAATGGAGCTATGGAACAGTACTTTTTTTCTTTGCAGATTTTAACTTGCAAAATATTGTAACTTGATTTTTCTGGAGGTGTAGTCTGGTATTTCTAATTGTTGGTTCATTTAGGGTTTAGTTGGTAAAAGGACCACTGTAAATTTTATTTTGAATTCAAAAAAAGTTTTAGAGAATGGCTTATCTTCTTTGTCTCCCTCCCATGCTTTTCCTTTTCTTTCTGTTATTGTTGACACAGTTATCATTACTGCCTATTCCCCAAATTTAATCAGCTAAATGAGGAATTTTCTTAACTTCCTTTAGTAGTTCCAGTGGTCATTATCAGGAGTTTCTGTCTATCTTTGGAAACCAGATTAAATAGATGAAGGATAATAAACATTTAGGAAGAGAGATGAACAGATAAATCTTTTTCTTATTTTCTTCTGTATACCCAAATTTAGATGTCAGGTTATCCAAGATTTGCTTGTCACTTCCCCAGACATAGTGAATGTAACACTCAATTTAGTTTTGGCTGTACATAACTTGCTAATAGCCCCTACCTAAAATACTAAAGACTGTTTAACTATGTTAATGGAATGCTATCACTGGGTAAATATAAGTTTTTCATGTTTCATAAAAACATGTCTTTTTCCTAAATCGGGTTGTAACATTCTCCTAAATATTTCATGTGTCTCTGAGTGTGAGATCACTCTAAATTCTCTGATACTTTTTCTGACATGCTATATTTAAAAGTAAGTACAGTATATGGTATCTTAGTATGTATATGGATTGGATTTGACAGGGAAAAATTGCTTAAATGTGCTGATACCTGAATTTTATCTGTAAATTAACATTTAAGACTATTTCTTAAATGAACTCTAGTTAGAAGTAAATAATATCTAGCTTCCCTTTAAATGTTGTTAATGTTAATTAAACAATATTTTAAAAAGATTTATAAAAATGAATGATAAATCAAATTTTTATTTCAGGCATTAATTTATATTATGTGATTTATTGAAGTATTGGAAAGCACTAGAGGTGCTTTTATACCTCCATGTGTTTACATTTTTGTAAAATAAAGAAATCTATTAAATCATGGTTATTATAAAGCATTCAAATGGTATGAAAACAAATACTTAAAAAATGATATTCTCTTCTCCTAGTCCCCAATTCCAAACTCTTCTTCTCTTAGTCTCCAACTAAGGCAAATAATTAGGTGATTATCTTTTCTAATCTTTATGCATTTTTTTATTTAATGCAATTTTATTTCAGGTATAGTTCTAAGAATTAACAGATGGTAGAGAGTTTTTATGAAGATTTAAAAACCCTATGAAATAAGTAATGATACTACGAGGAACTGAGGCCCAGGGAGGTTAGCTGATTGTATGGTTAATCCAGCCACTCAGGCTTTAAAGTCTGTACTCTTGGTGATGCTACCTCTTATGCTTTTACAAATACACTGTTGTACATGTACTTAAATATAATATTTTGTTATTTTTTAGTGTAAAAACTCTTATGGGGCTTTGGAGCTTGTTTTTTCTCACTTAAAACTATATTTTGATGATTTTGTTATTTTTTAAATGTATATGTATGTTTTACCATATTTATGTACATTTATTTACCATGAATTATTTTATCCTCATAGACCTTTAGTTTTTTTCCCACAATTTGAAAAGGTTGCAGTGGCTATGTTTGCAATTCTTGTGTATGGATTTCTTGTGAGGCAGATTCCTAAAAGTTTCTTGTGGGTCACAGGTAGTGTACATTAAGACATTGGTAAAACTTCTGAATTAACCTCTAGAGTGACTGAAATAATTTGTACACTTATTAGTATTGTCTGAGTACCTGTTTTCTTATAACTTTGCTAACAAAGGGTGCAATCCCTGAAATTTTTTGTTAGTGGGGGTAAAAACTAGTAATGCTGTTCTGTTGTTACTAGTAATGCCTTGCTGTTGCTACTTATATTTCTTTAAAATTTCTTATTTCTTAGACATTTGAATTTCTTTTGTCAATGATCTATTTATAACCTTTGCCTTTTTTCTATTGCACTGCCTATTTTTGTGTTCCAATTTTGTAAATATTGCAATATTTTTAAGTTGATTGTTGAATACTGTGTAAATCTACTGTTGAACATGGTATGGCTGTTCAGAATATAGGCTTGAACCAGGCAGCCAGGCTGAATTATAGCTCTGTTACTTCTTTGGGAATGTTGCTTGGTTTCTGTACCTCAGTCTCTTCTTTGGTAAAATGGGGTTAGTGGTGATATACCTCAGAGATTATTGTGAGCAATTATGGATGGCATAGGATTGGGTCTCATCTGTAGTAAATGATTGCTAAGCATGCTACCTTTTGTAATGATTATCATTCTTATTATTTATGCTTTTTCTTTTTTTTTCTTTGAGGCAGAGTCTTGCTCTGTGTCACAGCTCACTGCAACCTCAAACTTCTGGGCTCAAGCAATCCTATTGCCTTAGCCTCCCAAATATCTGAGACTACAGGTGTGTACCACCACTCCTAGCTAATTTTTTCTACTTTTCATAGAGATATGGTCTCACTCTTGCTCAGGCAGGTCTCAAACTCCTGACCTGAAGTGATCCTCTTTCCTTGGCCTCCAGAGTCCTAGGATTATAGGCATGAACTACTGTGCGTGACCTGTGCTGTCTTGTTATTAGCACAATTTTTAATTTTTAGTCACATGTAAGTTTTTTTTAAAAAAGTCTTTACATTTTTGGTCTTACTAAATTAAGACTTTTCTCATTCTAACACTTATAAAAAGAAAGTATGTTTTAAGTCTCCTCAGAAGCTTGGTATTTTTACTTTGTTTGTTATCTGTATGGAATTTTTTTTTGTATGGTAGGAGGTAGATAAATTGTCTTAGTTTTTTTTTTTTTTTTTTAACAAATAGATATCTAGTTATCTTCACTTATTTAAAATGTTTTCTTAGTCATATATTAAAATTTCCATGCATGAAATTGTTTCTGGACTCTGTTATATTTCATTATTCCATTTGTGATCTCTGTCAGTTGTTGTGTCAGTATGCCATTATTAAAATTTGTATAGTTTCTTTTTTTATTTAGGTAATTTCTTTGGAGAAAATCCATTCTTATCCTTATGTTTCAAGTTTTTTGTGGCTATTTTGATACACTTTTCTAAATTGACATTAGATTTTATTCATAACACATTGGTAGAGTTATATTCATCTTCTATTAGAAAAATCTTGTCCAGTTTTGACAAGTGTTCTTACCCAAAAATATAACTTTCCAAAAATTAACAAATGTGATTGATACACATGGAGAAAGAGTTAGACAGTACAAAAGAACATAACATGAACAATAAGTCTTTCTCCCAAGCTTATTCTCCAAATCTGAGTATTTGTGCGTATTCTAGAAAAATTTTCTATTTATGTGAATATGTATGTAGAACTTACTCTTTCTTTTCTTTTATGCACACAGAATCATGCTTTAATCCTCTTCACTCTTTTGTATCTTCTATATTTGTTCACATTTTGTAATTTATCATGGAAAAACATCCTTAAGAAATTCTATTGATTGGGGCAGTGCCTGTGGCTCAAAGGAGTATGGCACTGGCCCCATATGCTGGAGATGGTAGGTTCAAACCCAGCCCCAGCCAAAAACTGCAAAAAAAAAAAAAAAGAAATTCTATTGATCTACTTCATTTGTTTTTAAAGGCTTCATAGATTGTTATTGTATGGAAGTACTGTGATTTTATTTAATCACTCCCTTATTGATAGGCATTTTGGTTTTATCAATTTTTGGTTTGCTAATACAAATAATATACAGAATGTCTTTATATATTTGTTTTTGTATTCTTTTATATGTTTATATCCTTATGAATAATTTCTAGCCTTGGAATGGGTAGGCCAAAGGGTTTGGTCATTTCAAATTGACAGAAAATTTTAGTTTCCACTAGTCCACTAGTTCCACATAGTGAACTAACATTATATTTCCACTTTCATGATAGGCAAATGCGCATTTTGCAGCACCAATATTGGATTTTTATCAACTGAATTTTATTTCTGCCACTGTGTTTTGGTGGTGCTAGATCCTGGATGATGTTGAACTTATTATAATATACTCATCCATTTGTTTTTCTGTTTTTTATCATAACTCCTAACATTTGTTGAGCACTTACCATAGGGTAGGCACTGTTCTAAGTGGAATGCATATTCATTTGATGAATTGTTTCTTCATACATTTTATTTTATTTCTTTTTATTTTATTTTATTTTTTTATTTTTTTAGAGACAGAGTTTCACTTTATCGCCCTTGGTAGAGTGTGGTGGCGTCACACAGCTTACAGCAACCTCCAACTCCTGGGTTTAGGTGATTCTCTTGCCTTAGCCTCCTGAGAAGCTGGGACTCCAGGCGCTCACCATAATGCCTGGCTATTTTTTTGTTGAGATTTGGCCAGGGCCAGGTTTGAACCTGCCACTTTCGGTATATGGGGCCGGCGCCCTACTCACTGAGCCACAGGCACTGCCCTCTTTTTATTTTAATAGATTAAGGGGGTACAAATGTTTTCTGTTAAGTGGAGGGACTGTATAATGCTGAAGTCAGGGCTTTCAGGGTACCCCTCATCAGAATAGTGTACATCATAGCCAATAGGTAAATTTTTATCCCATATTCCTTCCTTCTTAGTTTCCATGTCTGTTACCATTCTGTCATGTGTATACCCATCATATTGCTCCCCCTTCTAAGTGAGAACATGTGGTGTTTCTTTTTCCATTTTTGCATTTATTAATTTTAAAAGATGACCTTTTTCTTATTAAATTCCTAAGAGTTCATTGTACATTAAGAAAATTACCTTTAGTTATATGTATTGCAGAGTTTTTTCATTTAACCCATTGTCTTTTTTTAATGATATGTGTGTGGATTTTATACGTAAGTTTACTATTTTATTTTATTTTATTTTATTTTATTATCTTATCTTATTTATTTTATTTTATTTTATTTTATTTTATTTTATTTATTTTTTGTTATAGTTTGGCCGGGGCCGGGTTCTTTTCTTTGTATTGGTCTTGTTAATTTTGGTTAAGCCTAATGCTAGGTGATTATTTAATTGTTTTAAGAAATTATAAATGGGATCTCTTTTACCTATTTAATTTTCTAATTGGTTATTGATCTGGTATGGGTAAGTATTAATTTTTGAATACTTGAACTCTCACTCTTCACAGTCTTTTAAGACACATTCTTGGATTTTATAGGTAGACAATAAACTCTTCTGCAAATGATGTTTTTATATTTTCTTAATATTTGTACCTTCTTTTCCTTTTTCTCTTGCATTAGCTTAGGTCTTCAGTATAGTGTTTAATAATAATGCTTATAGCAGGCATTTTTGGCCTTGACTTTAATGCAGTGTATTTTTGTTTTTTACTTCAGTGAGATTTATTTATGTATTAATTAATATCATAATTTTATTGTTAGGGATCATTTTATTTTGAGGACAAATAGCCTATTAAGTGAACATTATCATGAAGGTTAAGACATAACTTTTACTTCAGTATATGGTCTTGTGTAATCACTGTATTCTCAATTCTTTCATTTACATAGTGAGGATAATTATTAACCTAGAATGTGTGATGCCTGTAAGAAAGTGACTAAACATATATAAAATATTATAGTCCACTTACTAAAGTGTCATTTGACAGGTTTCCATTTATTGAGGTATTTTTAAATGCTTATTGGTAATTTTATCCTAGGGTATCAATTCTGACTTCATGGGAATTTTTTTATTCTGAATTTTGCTCTATTGCTGATCTTAATAGCAATTTATGTGTTTCAACTCTTAAATTTATTATTCAGGTAAATAGAGGGGTAAAATAGGACAGATAAGCTAATGGTTCGTTACAAATATGTTTTTGAAATATGTCATTCATAAAGCACACAGCTCAATAATGAATAAGACACAGTTTCTGCCTTTTTGAATTCTGTATGTCTTTCCAAGAGATTTACTGCGACTAGTATTTAACAGACTCCAGTTCCTAGCACAATACCTTGAATATATTGCTTTCTCAATACATTTTTGCTTAACATACTTTAATGTTTATGAAACATATAGATTCTGAATCTGTAGGTATGGGTTAGGGCCCAGGATTCTGCACTATTAACAAACATGTCAGGCTATTTTCCTGTGATTGTTCTCCTTCAGTACAAAGAAAATTTTCTGAATAGAGAACTTTATGCTTCTCATAGAAAGTCAGTTTTGGAGTAAGAGGGAGGTTCATGCCTTATTACTGGAACTTTTACTTTAGACTTCACCTTTAATTTAGGTGGAATGTGTATATTTAGCATAGAGGTGAGCCCTTGGTATCTGCTTAGTAAATGTGTGTTCATTACTTAATCTGTAATAAGTATAGAATTAACTACTAATTTGCTAATCCAGTACATTGTTTTAGCTTTGCAATTAAAATTTTTTTTTTAAAACGATTTTTAAAATGAATTGATCTTCTTTTTCTCCTTGAGATTCTTGTCATAACTTAAGTGCATGGAGCATGAAAAATTTAAGCATTTCAAATGGCCAAAGTATAAAGTATTTTAAGGAGTATTGTACATGAGTAGCTAGTTATATTTAAAGGTAGCTTGAGATGTATAAGAGCCTTCTTTGTATTGTTATATTACACACTCCTTCAAAATATAGGCAAATTATGAACCATAAAAATAAGTTTCTGGGGTTTAGCAGTTTTGGCATTATTTGGCCCAAGTAGAAGTCATAATGGGGATTTAAACCTCATTATGAGGTTTTTACAGAAAATCCTATAAGAACATTTTCACAAAATCCTCTTTAGTAAGTGATAAAGTCTTCTTTCATGGAATTATGTAGTTGGTACTAAATATTTCATATTGGTAGGCTTTTAAATATTTATTTGGTAATCTCAACAGGAGATACTTTTTTTTTTTTGATCAATAGCTAAAAATTTATCTGGCTCACAAGAATTGGTATTTTATTTCTGAGTTTGAGATGATGATGTTGCTAATTTATGTGAATAAACCACATGTGTATATGTGTTTGTGTGTGTGTGTATTGGAGATTAGTAACTGTAGAGCTGAGGATTGATGAAGGTTAATGACAAAGGAAACATTGCTTTGGAATTCAGAAAGATTTTTCTGTTTATTTATTTAACAAATACTTACAAGGCACTTAACTGTGTGCTAGATATAGTTCTAAGTGTTTTATAAATAGTAATTAATTTAATCATTACAACAGTCCCATGGAATAAGTATAGTTATTTCATCTTACAAGTAAGGAAATTGAGGCACAGAATAGTCAGAGCACTTGCACAGGTCATACTGTTGTTGAGTGGCAAAATTGAGATTTGAACTCAGACCTTCTATTCTCTTAATTTAGCCTTTGTTAACACTGTCTTTTGTTTCTGCAAAGTATTGCTAATGAGTTTATGGTATATATTAATTATATTCAAATTTTAGAAAGATGTGGTATTTTATGCTTACACTGTATAATTTTTATGGGTTATAATTTGTTATGTCATGATTTTTGTTTTTATTTTAAAACACAATTATTAGAAAAAGGGAAGTTATTGTGGATAATAAACATGGCAATAATCATTTACATTGTGAGGAAGGAGGCTTCCCCGCAGTATATGTGTAATAAATACCAATTTATACAATTAAAAATCAGTAGCCATTCATTCATTTTTATTTTCTTATAATTCTGTGTTCCAAATTTGCACTTCAGATCTATTGAAAGTTTTTTCAAAAATATGTTTCCTTAGATTTTTTTTTTTACTGGTTACTATTTTTTTTTTTTTTTTAATTGTTGGGGATTCATTGAGGGTACAATAAACCAGATTACACTGATTGCATTTGTTAGGAAAAGTCCCTCTTGAAATCCTGTCTTGCCCCCAAAAGGTATGGCACACACCAAGGCCCCACCCCCCTCCCTCCTTCCCTCTCTCTGCTCTTCCTTTCCCTATCCCTCCCTCTTTCTTTCTTTCTCTGCTCTCCACTTCCCCCACCCCCACCGTGACCTTAATTGTCATTAATTGTCCTCATATCAAAATTGAGTACATGGGATTCATGCTTCTCCATTCTTGTGATGCTTTACTAAGAATAATGTCTTCCACTTCTATCCAGGTTAATATGAAGGGTGTAAAGTTTCCATTTTTTTAAATGGCTGAATAGTATTCCATGGTATACATATACCACAGCTTGTTAATCCATTCCTGTGTTGGTGGGCATTTAGGCTGTTTCTACATTTTGGCGATTGTAAATTGAGCTGCAATAAACAGTCTAGTGCAAGTGTCCATGTGATAAAATGTTTTTTTTTTTTTAACATTGGTAGAATGAATCACATATAGAACCTACACTATATTTTGCAAAATTTATCAGCATGCTCTATGAACTTGCTCGTCAAAATGGAGTGCTAAGGTATGTATGCATTTTTATCAGAGAGTGGATGAAGCTACACAATAAAAGTATCACTTTTGTAGAGCAGCATTTGTACTTGATGATTAGAGGTGGTGGAATATAAAGTAATTTAACTGCTTAGCATTAAAAATTTTTTTACATTGAAACTAAGTGATTCTCAAGGTAAAAAGCAAAAAATTTCACATTAATGGTAAACTAACTTAGAGACCCTACCGTTCTATCAGTTCATTCTATGGAAAGGCTTCAGGAGTGCATTTGAAGTTAGTTGGTATTCTTAACAGAAAAAAAACCTCAAACTCTGTAAAATAATTTAAAGAGTTTTATTCTGAGCTAATGTGTGTGACCATGGACTGGGGAACCATGACCAGGAAGTTTTAAGCAAGTGGTCCTGGTTACATTCAGGGTGTTCAGCCTTATTTCTTCTCTGCCACACATGGGAAAAAGAAGAGTTGTCTAGGGCTACACCTTAAATACACAAACACTGATCAAAGCTGATGAGCAAAAAATAAAGGCCTGTGTGTATTTTTTGCAATACCTGACACAATAGATTAACAAAACTGTTCTCACATAATCTGCATGCAGTTGATGGCCCACAGTAGTTAGATACTACTGGTACAGTTTGGTTTCATATATTTTAGGGAGACATGATTTGCAGGTAAAATCATAAATCAGTACATGGACGGTACATACTGGTTTACCCTGAAAAGGCAGGAAATCTCAAAAGGCAGGTGGGGAGTGGGGGACTTAATAGGTTGTATGTAGGTGGGTTTAAAGCTTCTTTGACTTGTAATTATTATTATTATTGGTTTTTTTTTTTTTTGAGACAGTGTCTCACTATGTCACCCTTGGTATAGTGTGGTGGTGTCATAGCTCCATCAACCTCAAACTCTTGGGCTTAAGAGATTCTCTTGCCTCAGCCTCCCAAGTAGCAGGGACTACAGGTGCCCGCCACAATTCCTGGCTATTTTTTTGTTGCAATTGTCGTTGTTTAGCTGGCCCGGGCTGGGTTCTAACCTGCCAGCCTCAGTGCATGTGGCTGGCACCGTAACCACTGTGCTATGGGTGCCAAGCCTGACTTGTAATTATTGGTTAAAGAAATGAAGGTTTATATATCAGGGGTCCTCAAACTTTTTAAACAGGGGGCCAGTTCATTGTCCCTTAGACTGTTGGAGGGCTGGACTATAGTTTAAAAAGAAAACTATGAACAAATTCCTATGCACACTGCACATATCTTACTTTGAAGTAAAAAAACAAAACGGGAACAAACACAATCACACCGCCTGAAGTGGCCCGCAGGGCCATAGTTTGAGGACCCCTGGAAAAGCTCAGAGAGTTTTAAGCTAACATAAGGAAGTCTGTTAAATAGAGACAAGCCACAGTATATCAACTCAAGTGATACGTTAAACAAATAGATGACCCCTGCCAAAGGTGCTTTAACCTTTGGTCTTCATGGCCTCAGATCCTGTTAATAATTTAGTCTTCTATTGTTATAAAATCTGTTTTGTCAGTGTTAATGCTGTTCAATGGTTGTATCTAAACTCTTAGCCGGAGGAGGTGTAATGAGGCATGTCTGATCTCCCTTCACTTCATGGTTGGGTACTCAGTTTTAAGGTTTTTCTTGGGCCAAAGGGGGTCCATTTAGTTGGCAGGGGGTTTAGGATTTTATTTTAGTTCACAGCATCTTAGAACATTGTGAAATTAGTTAACTGAACAATATAAAATGCTGGTCATTGAAGTTGAGAAAGAGCCCTCACTTTATCAGTCAGTCAGTTGCTTTAGTATATTAACATACCAAAATGTTAAAGAAACAAAAACAAACTTGTTTGGGGTACTGAAAAGAATCATGTTACCAATTGCATATTTTTTAGTTTTTGTATTGGGAGGCCAAGGCGGGTGGACTACTTGAGCTCTCATGTTTTAGACCAGGCTGAGCAAAAGCGAGACCCCGTCTCTAAAAAATGGCCAGGCGTTGTGGCAGGCACCTAAAGTCCCAGGTACTTGGAAGGCTGAGGCAAGAGGATCATTCCAGCCCAAGGGTTTGAGGTTGCTGTGAGCTGTGACGAGATTCACTCTACCAAGGGTGAAAAAGTGTGACTCTGTCTCAAAAAAAAGTAAATCCTAAGTAAATTTAGAATTTGGGATTATTATTTAGTTTATAGAATTGAATGTGTTATTCCGTTAAGTGGCTTATTCCTTCACTTTACAAATGTTGGTTATATTCAGGCATGCATATAAATAGAGAAGAAAAAATCAGTAGTCCATAGAAGTTTGGTTTTTTAATACTGTAAAACATCCCAGTAAAAACATTAAAAGGAAATTCGAAAACCTGTATAGCCTGTATTTTGTTATGTTGTTGTATAACCAGTACTGATACAACAATTGCCTCTCATCTCTCTAAATACTGAGATTAGAGCTTGAATGTGTCATTTAAAAAAAAAGAAACAGGAATCATTTGATTTATAGCATGCCATAAATGTCTTCTTTAGAATATCCAGATGGAAATTCGGCACAATTTTTTTTAACTTTCATGATTTCAGGAAAAAGGTAGGAGTAGGGGAATGTCAAGGGAACCTTTTAATACGATGATTATAGGGATAGCAAATTGTTGCAAATGACATTTCTCATAATTTCTGAGAGATATGTAGCCAGGAAGTTTAGTTGTGTGAACATCACAGAGGGTACTTAAACCAATATGGTATAGTCTACCATACACTGAGGCTGTATCATATAGCCTCTTGCTCATAGGCTATAAACCTGTACAGCATGTTATTGTACTGAATACCACAGATAATTATATATTTGGCTATCTAAGAATAGAAATGGTACAGTAAAAATACAGTATAAAAGATAAAACAATGGCATACCTGTATGGAGTATTTAACATGAATGAATGGAGTTCAAAGGACTGGAAGTTGCTCTGGGTAAGTCAGTGAATGAGTAGTGAGTGAATGTAAAAACTAGGACGTTATTGTATACCATAGGCTTTATAAACACTGTACACTTAGGAAATACTAAATTTATTTTTAAAAAGTAATTGTGCTGTGACATTATGATAGCTATGACATCACTAGGTGATAGGAATTTTTTAGCTTCATTATAATCTTATGAGATTGCTGTTGTATATGTGGTCCCATTATTGATCAAAATGTTATTATGTGGCACATCATTATAGTGTGCATGCTGTCCTAGAGTGTATTTTCTTTACAAAAGAAAGAATTTGCTCTCCGGTATCAGTAGAAAACATTTTGTCTGAGTAGAAAATTAAATCAGAAAAAATATACTTTGTTCTTTTAGTTTTAGTGTCATTTAGACTTACATGAAGGGAAAAAAAAGCAATTGGTGGAATTGGCATAGTTTTTATGTTTTCAGATTCTTAATCTAAATTTCCTGATTTATTACTGTATTCATTACACATTCAAACATGTTTAATTTACCTCTGAAACTGTGTAGATTGCAAATTTTCTATAATGTGATTAATTATTTTTCCAATAAAGAATGTATTTATGATTGCTCCATTGCACTCCTTTCTGGGTGTCAGAGAGTACCCTGTCTCAAAAACAAAACAAAAAACTAAAATAAACCAGAAATCAGAAAGGAAAAAACAATCACTAACGTCTGTCTTAAAATTTCTTGTTCTTTGTAGATGAACCAGAAGTAGGAATTAAATGTAGCTTTTTAAATTTCTTTTTCCTTGATAAGCAGAAAATTCTGGATATTTGATAGTAAATATTTGAGGCTCCTTTAACAAAGTGCTCTTTAGTTCTCTGTTGTTCTTGCTGTTCTGGAAGGGAGAACTTTCATTTTGAGGCTATAATATCTGTGATGTCATGAGAAGTACTAAAAATTAATTCAGATTTATGGCAAATATATGATAGCAAACTGAGTTCAAATTGCAATGAGAAAAAAATGTGGGGGTAAGAAAAAACATCCATAGCAGCTCTGGAAAAACAGGAAAGGATGCCATCAATAAACCAGAAAATTGTCAGGCTTCCTAGAAAGATAAAAGGCTGACAGGATTAGATTACTGAAAATCATTAGTACTGAATGGCTCAAAATGAAGATAGGGAAAACTGTCTGGATTCTGAGTAGAAAAGTAGACTTGCTTATTTAATAATTCAGAAATTCACTTACCTTAGAGATGATAAAGCTAGAGCAGGGAAATGGCCCTGTCAACAGTAGCAGGGTTATGAGAAGACTGTGGAATCAGTGAATCTTGAAGAAAAATCTGCTGCTCTCTTCTCTTTACCATTTTAAGAGCAAAACCTACCCACAAAGTTCCATAGCTGTCTGTTATGGGCTTGAGGGTGAGGGGGAGACTCCTTAGGAAAATAAAGCAGTGATAGGCACCAGCCATCTTTAAAATGATGAAGATAATGAAAAAACACTGCATATTTGAAGAAAATTAACAGAGTGAAAGAGAGCATTTATACTAAAATAAACAAATCAAATACTCAAAATAGTTAATATAGAATATAGCAAACTAAATATTCCTAGTTGGATTTGAAAAGACATTGTATTGAGAAAGAAACAATGAAAAAAAGTTAATGACAATTAAAAAATGTAATTGCCAAGATGTCAAAAAATATAGAAGGTACTAGAATTCAGGGTGCTAAATTGATTCCGGAGCTGTCCTCAGAATATTTACTGATCTGGAGACTAACAGTTAAGAGACGCATGGGTTTGAGGAGAGAGATCTTTAGGTCTTCTACTATATGAGAAGTCTGAACTGAGAAACTTGCAGTGGTTATGTTGTCTTACTTAATGCTTACCACAGAAGACTTTTGTGACCCCAGAATATATGAGGATTTCTCACCACCAGCAAGAAAACATTAGTTCTGCAAAAGATACTAGTTGGGTGTCTTCCAATTCAATTCTGATCCTACCAGTAGATAGCATCAGATTCTGCAAGTTGAAGACTGAGTCCTGCAAAACAGTCCTCCATTTCTGATGCTCATCACATGATACATGTTATTTTTGCCTGTGCTTCTCCTATAAATTGGGGATCCTGTGAGCCCTCTCTTTGGGTTTGATTCAATGTTTATCAGTTTATTATAAAAGGTACTACAAAGGATATAGTTGAAGAGATGCTTAGGACAGGGCATGGGAAGGGACACAGAGTTCTATGCCTTCTGTAGTTGTGCCACCCTCAAGGAACCTCTGTGTATTTGGCTATCCAGAAGCTGTCCATATCTTGTGCTCTTGGGCCTTATATGAATATTTAATTGGATAGGTATGAGTGAAGCATGGACAACTGTGTAGAAATGTGATTGTACAAAAAGTGTCTGATGTTAATATATATAATTTTGAGACAGCTTCACTTTGTTGCCGTTGGTAGAGTGCCATGGTGTCATAGCTTACAGAAACCTCAAACTCTTGGGCTTAAGCCATCCTCTTGCCTCCTGAGTTGCTGGGACTAGAGGTGCCTGTCACAATGCCCGTTGGGTTTTTTTTTTTTTTTTTTTAAAGAGATGGGGTCTCACTCTTGCTTAGGCTGAGTCACTCAGGTGATCCACCCTCTTTGGCCTCCCAGAGTGCTAGGATTACAGGCACGAGTCACCATACCTGGCTGGTATGATCTAATATTAATAGAACAAGTGGGAAAATCCAACAAGGCCTTGGTCTGGTTGTGTAGTATTTCTTTCTTCAGTGTATGAGGAAAAATCTCTTCTGGAATTGAAGGTCTTAAATGACCTACAGTCTGACAAGGTAGGTAAGAGAATTTGTTATGGCTGGCTCCAAGGTAGAAAGGTGGGGGAAAATTTCTGCCTCGGAGAGAAAAAGGAGCAGGTGAAAGGAGAGCACGAGGAAGTCGAAGGGAGAGATTCTTTTTTCTGAGGCCTAAAGTGCAACCAAATTTTTACAAGGGTTATGGGAGGTATGAAAGAGTAACTGTGACTGAAAGCATACCTCATAATGTCACACTTGCATAAAGCCAAGATTCAAGATAAGGCTTCAGTGAAAGGAAGCCTAGAAAATTAAATTTATCTTGCAGCAGAGAGACACCAGAGTTTGCTTCTCTTGGGCTTTTGGGTGTGAGACTGAAAAGTCAGGACTAAAAATTTGTAATCATTGGCTTGGCGCCTGTAGCTCAAGCGGCTAAGACACCAGCCACATACGCCAGAGCTGGCGGGTTCGAATCCAGCCCAGGCCTGCCAAACAACAATGACAACTATAACCAAAAAATAGCTGGGCATCGTGGAGAGCACCCGTAGTCCCAGCTACTTGGGAGGCTGAGGCAAGAGAATTGCTTAAGCCCAGGAGTTTGGGGGTTACTGTGAGCAGTGATGCCATGGCACTCTACCCAGGGCGATAGCTTGAGGTTCTCTCTCAAAAAAAAAAAAAAAAAAAAAAATTGTAATCATTAGCCTACTTTCATGAAGGTGTGGGATTGTACTTTATACTGCCTGTCTACTTCAAGAAGCAGTAGACAGAGAAAATTCTTTAAAAATAGTCAAATAAATCTTGGCAGTACTATAAAGCACCTAAGAGAAACAACAGTTAATACACTTAGAGGGATGCTCCTTCAAGGTATGCCTGTTCATAGAGCCTAAACGAAGTATTGTCATATCCATGTTTATAAACAGTATGAGAAAGTCGGCAATTATGAGTAAAGATAAGCAGGAAAAACAAAACAGCAGAATTCGATTGTTGTAAATGTCAGATATTGAAATTAGGAGTGAGAATATGGAAATATATATAGATAAAATGTTTAAAGAATTAAAGGGTAAAGAAAAATATGAACAAAGCAAAATTGCCAGGAAATACCAGTATTTGAAAAAGAATGTAATAGAACTTACAGAGATAAAAAGTGTCATGATTAAACTCGAAAAACATTGACTGTGTTAAGAATGAGAATTTTCCAAAATTAAAAGATGTGAATCCTTAGACTTAAGAAGTATGATGAATCTAGAGAAAGACAAATAACTAGATAATACTAAAAACTAAGAGAACTTAAAAGCACTTAAAAGACTAGATTATCTACAAAGCTGTAGAAATTAAACTGACATCAGCCTTCTACTATAACAATGAATGGTGGAGGTCATCGAACTAAGGCATCAAGTACTAAGAGAAAACAAATATCAGTTCAGAAATAGTAAATGGTTTGGTAGATGTGGAATGTAGATGTCTTGGCACAATAACTGGGAGAATGCCAGGAAGGCTGTGTTGACCAGTGTGATGAAAATGTGTCAAATGGTCTATGAAGCTAGTGTATGATGCCCCATGATCATATCAATGTACACAGCTATGATTTAATTAAAAAAAAAAAAGAAATAGTAAATGGCAAAATAATCCCAAAACAAAGATTTTGAAATTGATTTTCAGAAAAACATCACCTTACAAATAAAAGTCTGACTATATACACTGTTGGTGAGCATGTGGAACAGTGAGAGCTTTTAGACAGCTGGCAGAAATATAAACAACCACTTTCAGGAGCAATCTGGCAATATTTAGTAAATTTGAATGTGCATTTCTCCACTGACACAGGAGTCTACATATATATAACTGCATATATCTGTTTTGGCCATGATATACTAAAAACAAATTTTTAGGAAACAAAATTTGTCTTTTCTACATGCACTATATTTTGATCTCTCCTTATGCCTTGTTACTGCTTTCCTTTTTCTCTTTAATCCTCACTTCTCTCCTCTTTCACTTTTTTTTTTAAAAGCTGTTTGTGATGCTGGCCCACTCATGAGATTTTACTGATGGGTTATGAAGTACATAAAGGCTTAAAGAAACTCACATATAAGTCCAAAGACAATAAGAATAAGGATATTCATAGCAATATCATTTGTAAGAGTAAAAAATTGGAAGCCCTAACAAATGGAAAATGGATAAATGAACAGTTGTGTATTTATGTAAAGACTTTAAACTACAAACCACAATGAATCAATGAATTTTAATACACATAGTAGTGAATACACTTACAGATGTAATGTTGGGTATAGAAAACAAATTGAAGAATATATAAAGTATGATATTTATGCAAGGTTTAAAAATCCAGAGCAGTACTATACATGCAGTGCATATGTAGTTTTATGGTTATACACACATATAAAAACTTATTAAGAAATCCATGGAAATGACAGATACCAAACTTAGATTGAATCTCTTGGAGGAAAAGTAAGGTATTTCTGTTTCTAGAGAACGTTTTTCTTCCTTAGGATAGATGGCGAATACATTGGTGTCGATAAACAATATCTTTGTATATTTAAATATCTTAAAATATATTTGTAAAACATGGAGGCAGCAGCAATATTGATTGTCAAATTGAGATATCCCCCAGAAAGTAGAGCAGAAAGAGTTAAACATTATGAGAGAAAAATTTGAGACTTATAGAATATAGGTCCAGCAGATCGTATGTGTGAAATAAGAATTCCAGAAACAAAAAATACAATGTGCATAGCAGAAACAGTAGATAATAAAATGGCAGGATAAAATTTTCCTGAGCTTAAAAAAGCCTTAATATAAAACACACTGAAGTCAATTTTCTAGTAAAATCAAATATTTAGTAAAACTTTTGAATTTCAGCAATCAAAAGAAAATCAAATTTCCAGATAGAGAAAAAGAGGCCTACTCTGAAAGAATCAGACTGGCATTTGATTTTTCACATGCAGAACTAGATATGAGTAATAGTGAAAAAATTCCTTAAGATAGAAGTATTATGACCCAGACAGAATGTGTTCTTTCTAAAGGAGTATAAATTATAACACTTAATAGATTTAAATGAGTGAATATATTGTTTGAAGGAACTTAAGCAAAATGAAGCTGACTGCAAAATTCTGGACCCCCCAGAATTTAAAAATGGACCCCTCAAAAGCAAGCAGTAAGCCAAAACCCAATTAGTGAAACTTAAAAGTCCAATACAAAGAATTGTTAATAATGTACATTAAAGTACATTAGAGAAAATATTCCTAATAAAATGGAAGACATGGAAGAACAATGACAACTGGGAAATAAAATTCTAGATTGTTGAATATAGCTTATTCTATAGCATGTGGGGGTCATATGAAAGGGGTACTATGCAGAGTATCCTATGCAAAGAATTTCTATGCCTAGAGTTACAGGAATGGATATGTGATAGTTCTTTATATTTATGAAGAAATACAAATGGAAAAAACGGGGTGAAAATTTGAGGACTTTAGTTAAAAGAAGGGAAATCAACTCTCCCACCCTTCCCCATACTGTTTGAAGGGAATAAAAATGTACTTACAAAACAAAAAAGCCTATAACTTCTGATATTGGCACAACAATTTTGGGGGAAATTCCTTGATTATACAAAGCAGATGGAATGAGAGGAGCAGAGAAACAAGAATAGGGAAAATAAATAACTGAAAGTGAAAAGCTCTTGAGATTTAGGGATTTTTTAAGAAACTACCTTCTAATAACAGTTTCAAAGAACTGGAGAGAAAAAGGGTTGGTGATCATCAGACTAATTAATTTAAAAACTTCGTGTAGCAGCTGGTCTCTTTCCTCACTCATTCATGCTGGATAATTGTCAGCATGGTTATTTGCTCAAGGATACAGTCATGGCTTCTGTTCTACAGATGATTTTGGAAAAAGCTTCTGGCATGTCTGTTGAGCCTGTGAAGAGTAGCAGAGCAGTGCCTGATAATTCTACCAAGGACACATAGAAAGATGGTTTCACATGTGCGTAGTACACTAAGACACACTACCCCCAAAGAAAAACCTTCCTTATTTTGGCAGTCTTGGGGTTCCAGCCCCACACCCTGCTTTATGACCACACACTCCAAATTAAAGTGTGCCTCTTGATATGTCCCACCCTCTTACATTACCTCTGAAATCAGCTCTCCTATTTGAGAACAATGCCTTCAGAGAGGGAGAGACCTCTAGATCTATAGGAGAAACCCAAGCCAGAAAACCAATAATACAAAATAGAAAATGAACTTAAGGGAAGCACTGACCCATGGAATATGGGAATTATGCAAGAAATTCATAGAACTTAAATCTAATTTGTATCCTCAGAGAGATTTAAGCCAATAACATAGCTAAAAAAACAAATGAGGCTGTTCGGCAATCAATATGTGGAATTCTCAGAAACTAAAAATCTATTTGTTAAAATTTAAAAAAAAAGTACTGAAAACTGAATTAATGATTTAGCAGTGAAGTTGAAGAAAGAAACATCATAGAACCTAAAGATAAAAAGATGGAGATAGAAAATAATGAGCAAATGTTTAAGTGACAATGAGGCACAGAACCAGGAATTTCAATGTTGAGGCCGGGAGAAAATAAGGATGTAATAGAGCATGGTACCCAGATACCATGGTGTATTAGATAAACATTGTAGAAGATGAGTGAAATTGACATATACTCCCATGAAAAGGCTGACAAGATACATTAAGTGAAGAAGCAAGTTTTGAGATCAGTCAAGATAACACGAATGTTCAAATATGCAAAAGAAAGATGAGGCATGATATAATAATTGTTACATTTTGGGAAAAGGATGGAAGAAGGAGAGAGGAATTCACTTCTTTTTTCTTAACATATAATGTTTTGTAAGGAGCATATTTTAATTAAAAAAATAAATAACTAAAAGTTACATTGTAGAAGAGGACTTCAGTGAGGGTAGAAGTGGTTACCTGTTGAAAACCACTTTGACTTACAAATATTCTCAAGTTTATAATTTTCTTTATAACGTGTACTTTTCTGTTAATTCTTAGCAACTGTTTCCTTCCTTTACTATTCCTAGATTCTCACAGAAGTATACTTCCACATTTTTCTCTGAACATATTTTACCCAGTGTATGGGGGTAGAGAGGGCCAATAATTCCCCCATTTCTATATGGATGTTATGATAGAAGATATAAATGTGGGCAGTACCTTAATGTAAGGATACTTTTACATTCTTGGTGTTGCTTTATTAATAAAGAAATAGCATCAGTACAACATCCTTTTTTGGATCAGTCAGCATATAATTAAAATAATAAGTTCTAAAGAAATAAAAACAAGGAGAACAACATATTCAAGATTCAGTGGTATTTTAGCATGATGGGTTTTTTTTTGGGGGGGGGCTCTGGGAGTAGGAATTGCTCAATATCAAAATAGTAATATGTGAGTATAATCACAGAGGTGTGAAATGGTGTTCTGGACTGCTTGAAAGGCCCTATCCTTTTTTTGTGAGGAGATGGATATGAACCTTGGTCTCAAAATGCCGCATCTACTATAAACTTCTGAACCCTCCACCATCATTCAGGATGCATCTCTAATGGTTGAAGAAGTGGTGGAGGATGGCATGGGAGAGAGTGCCTGAGGACCCTTGCCTGGGACAAGTTATGGAAAGAAAATCTTACAGGTATTCTTCTTATATATTTTACTTGGTTGCTGTGTTTTTATGGGATAATAGTTCTTTTTCTGGAAGGAATAGGTAGTGGGGGGCATGAGAAATGGGAGAATTGGGGTAGAGCGATGGTTTTCTTTTTCAAGCCTGATAGAAAAATTAGGACAAATATTAGCATCTTTCTATCTTTTAATTTTTCTGACTGTGCACCTTTTTCTGTCATTGAATAGTAAGATGAGAACAGTAGCTTAACAGTCAAAATGACATGAATGTTTAATTCAAATAGAGTTCTTGAATTCTAGACTCATTTATATGGTAATAAGATTCACCAGGAACACTTAGGTTCTACACAGCATTCTGACATAATAGTATTAGTTATCAAACTTATAAATCAATGGAAAGTATTTAGTGGATTGTATTAAATTTAAATATTTTGAATATATGCTTAAAATCTTATTTATAATTGTTGATTATCTTTTCTTTGGTTATCTTAATTGGCTATTTAACCATATGACACTCTAATTTATTTCTCAGGCATGAAGATTTTTTTAGCACTGCTTTGCATTTTAATTAAGTAGTTAATTAACTGGAACTCCTTAAGTCTTAAGTTCTTGATTTTTCCCTAGAATATCAGAAACTTAAGTGCCAAGAGTTCAGAGAATGGCTTTCAAGATAGTTCTAGTCCCATTGCAGCTTAAAAATATTGCAAATTTATTTATTTATTTACTTATTTTGCTAACCATGTGTCAGGGAATTTCTTAGGTTTTCTAGAAATTCTGTTATTTGAGGTTTTAGAAATGGTATCTTCAGTTATATTCCTGATAGCTCATAATTCTATTGTGCTTGTTAAATGGTAATGTAAGAAGTATGCATGAATATATGGGGGAAGTTGTTTTTGAAAACTTAGAGTAGTTGGAACTTAACACTTGTAACAATTTTATTAAGTGTAAGTAAACAAAGATACCTCAACATAAAACTGGCTGAAGTAAAGTAAGTGAAATGAAAGCATATACTGGTAGAGCTTTTTGGTTTTTTTGTTTCAATGAAAATGTTGCTCTTAAGAGAGAATTTTGTATTATTTTCTCCTCCTCCTCCTCTTCTTCTTTTTTTTTTTTTTTCTAGCTTGGGCACTAAGAAAAGAGCCCTTTTATTCCATCTTGTCTTCCAGTCCATTTTGCATCAAGAGAGATCCATTGAAGGTTCCTTTGAGAAGAGTCTGTTTTGAAGAAGGAGAAAGAAATACTATTTGAGAGAAGGAAAGGTGTTCACCTTTCTAAAGTGAACATAGAGAAAATAAGAACTGAGAAAATAATAAATTAAGGAATGGCTGAATTTGTGGGTCTTGATGGAAAAATGCTGGTTGTCTTCTAATGTGGAAAAACACTTGGTGCTTCAGTCCTATGACTTTTTGTCTCTGCTGTGTGCAGTTATCAGAAACCCTTCTCACATTCAGAATCGTCTCTTTGTCCTCTGTGAATATGGTACCCTTGCTTCTATTTCAACAATGCCTTCAAGGATGAATGAAAATATATAGCATCTGCCAAAACCTAAAAAGTATGGTTCATTTATTTATCACTAGAGCTTTGTTAGGTCTTACCTTGCATTTTAAAATTCTTTAGTGCTCAAAACCAACCACCGTGGGATTTTATAAAAAATATTTGTTTTCAAGCTGAAGTGTGATGATTTCTGTGCATACTGTGATCAGTTTTCTCTATTGCGATCTATAATCAGCTTGATGGAACTGAGGTTTATATTTTACACTTAAATAACTATGTCATTTATGGTATGTAACTAACATATGATTTTCTGTTTTCCTTGAGATTTTAATAGACCTTATATGTATGTATATATGTGTAAATGTGAAAATAAAAATTTTAAAATAGTAAATTGTTCTAATATCAAAGATACTGATTTTATGTTGATTTTTTGCTAAATGTTGGATTTGATGTTGGTATAAACTCTGATCCTAAATGACAAATTAATCTAAATTTTTGAAATTAAGTGTTTATTTGTGTTATATAAAAAGCTTCTTATGCACTGATTTGTGTGTTGTTAAAGATAAATATTTATTTTTAATTTTCTTTAGTGTATAATCAGTTTTTCTATTAGGCAGCTTTTCTTTGGAAGACAGAAGAATCTTTTGAATCTTAATTGTTTCAGTTTTCCAGGACAATAATATGAATTTGGAAACTTGTTCCTCATTCTTGAGTTTTTCCTCATCTTAAGGACTTTTAGAATGGAGAACAGAATTCATTTTGAACATAGTATCTGTAGTCAAATGTGTGTTTTCATTCTTTCTCCAAAGATTTCTTGATTGAAAGTCCCTCATGTATTGAATTTTTTGAGAGTTTTCTTATTAATACAGGATAGAGTAAATATTGAGTATGTGTATCTGTGAGGGTGTGACTTTGTTTCAGTTTGATATAGTCAATTGTGCAAACATTCACATGCAAACTGCTTTGCTTGTAGTAGCAAAAAAAACTAAGAATAACTTTAATATACATCAAAGAGAGAATGGTTGCAGATGAGCATTATGGAACTCTTTAAAAAATTGGTTCTCTTTTTATTTGTTGATATTTTAATAAGTGAGGAAAACAAGTTATAATTCCTTAAAGTATCCTAGTTTAAAAACCTTGTATTTCTATAAAACATGTTGTATGCATCTGGGCTGGAAGGAAGGTATAATTATCCAGATGTATGATATGGGGAATAAAGAAAGAATAGGAGTGATCTTTTAAAATATATTCCTGTATTAGTACATAGGTTTCAGTGAAAGTATTAAATACTTTTTTATAACTTTTGAGGAAGAGTTTAAGAATTAAAGAAAATACATGTTATTTTTGTTGTATTTTATAATCTTATGGAATAATGATTATAGAAAAATAAAAATTTGTAATGGTCAGTGATAAATATAATTTGCTGTTAGCATAAAATAAATTAAGGAAGACCCAGCATTGATTGTGATCCATGGGAACACAAAGATAGAAGTCAACCTTACCTATAGGAGGTGAGAGTCAGGATTAGTTCAGACAGTTGAGATATAATAAAAATTCTTAATATAGGGAGTAGATTCAGTTTAACTTGCTTTTTCTCCATAGCCTTAATACTTTTTAAGACATTAAATTGCCCCCCAAAATTGATTGAATTTATTTGTATTCCTTCTCTTTACTCTTTTTCTTCATGTTTCTTCTTAGAGTAGACACAAGAAGGAGAATCTAACAGTAAAGAGAGGAAAAAGATGAATGTCTGAATGTCATTTGAATACTGTGCTGGAGACACAGCAAAAAGAGCTGTGTCTTGACTACACCCAGGTGTTAATTCTGCTTGTGGTATTAAACTAGCTATGTGGACTTTGATCAAAAATTTTTTTGGCCTCTGTTATTCAGCTGTAATAAGATAAGGAGTTTGGATTTTAAAATTTGAAGGGCTTTCCTGAAAACATGATTACAAAATAACTCCCAAATAACAGAGAATTGATTTTAAAATATATTTCATCTGCCAACAAAGCTGAGTAGCTTTATCTTTTTTGGCGGGGTTGCGGGGATGTACGGTGATGTTAATGTAGTGATACATGTGGTTGTGAAGTTGGGCATTACTTTGGTCAACTACAAGACTAGTAAATTTTTCCTTAAGACCTTACCATATAAGGAAAATTATTACAGTAGCAAATACCTATGGCTGTTTTGGGGCTTGCATCATTAACATTACAAGTTCATAGGATATAAGTTTTAAAATAAAATTTAAAATACAACAAAGTGGTAGTTGATGTGGCTGTAACAGGGAATAATCAGCTATTATAATATTTTAGACAACAGTTTATTTCGTATTGTGCCCATGGAATTGTGTAATTTAAAGAAATTAACCACAATTTACTTGAGGAAAAACATGTCTTTGGGTTAGTATTATAACACTGAGATGTAGAAATATGTAAGATATACAAAAACTTAGGGAAAGAATTTACCAATTTCCAATGTAATGAGAAGACTTTCACAAATAGTTTATTTTTTTCTCTAAGTGGTTCTGAAAATACCCAACATTATTCCATACTTCAGACCACAGTGTATAACCTTCACGTACAGGTAAAGCATCTGAAATCTTGAAAATTAGAAATCTGAAAAGCTCTAAAATTTAAAATTTCCTGAGCATTGATACAACATATTGGATCAGCACTGACATGACATTTTGTATTTTCTTATTTGGGTTGCTAAGTATAATGCAAATATTCCAAAATCTGAAAAAACTAGAAATCTAAAACACTTATAGTCCCAAGCATTTCTGATAAAGAATACTCATCTTGTATTACAGTTGATTTCATCTTTTGTTTCTAATTCAACTTATGCAAAACTAAACTCATTATCTTCTTTCTAAGCCTTAATACTCTTTACCCTTATTTTGGGGAATGACCCCTCTATTTATCTAGTTGTTTCAAGTTATCATTTACTACTCTCCAGTTATAGCTGTATCCAGTAAGTCTTAAATTATTAAGGTTTCTTCTTCATAATGTTTATATTTTTATGCATCTAATCATTTCTGTCCTAAACATTTCTTTTTTAATTTTTTTGAAATACTAACAGAGAGATTTGAAATAAATAATCCTTATTGGATTATAATGGCAGCCTCACTCATTGGAGCTTTACCCAACCCATACCATTCTCAAAGGGATCTTACTACAAGCAAATACAGTCAAATCACTCTTTCCCCTTCAACCCTTTAAAAGGTTCTTCATTGGTAAAGGACTAATTTTATACCAAGGGCCTCTTATAAACCCTGCTAGATCTTTGGAAGTCATAACCTTGGTTGTGATACCATTAACCACTATGACCTCTGACAAATTTAAAAATCCTTAGATTCTTGTGCTTGCAGAGGAGGATGAGCACAGGCACCTACCTTTAATTAGGAGGATTTTATATTTGTAGATTGCTTAGTACTTCACCTGGGACATAGTGTTAGCTGCTGTTAGAATTAGCTGTCCAGCATTACCTCTCCCTATTGTTCTTCCTTTGTACACACATATAGGATTATCCAAAACTCTTTGTGTAATTAGCTATTTACTTTTCAACCTCCTCCAACATTGAAAGCTTTTCTAGGTATATGAGCGGCCTTATTTTTCATTATATTCCCTGTACTTAGCATTATACCTAGTAATTTATAGGTCCTCAACAAGTATTTGTAGGAAGAGTTAATTCTAGTGAGTTTGACATATTCTGGTGAGTTAACTCTGGTGAGTCTTGACTTAGAAAAAGTACAAGATAATATATTGAAAAGTCATTCTGTACCTTGGGCTCTTGAAGAACTTTTTTAAGCCGTGTATTTCACTGGTCTTTGTGAGCACACAGTGCCTGCCAGTGAGTAAATGCTCAATAAATGATGAATTAACTGATCAATTTGCAATCAAAATTGGAATGTAAATATATGAATGACGCATTAGATAAGGGACATAGCTGTTTGGCAGAGATATTATTGATTTTCATATTCCATAATAGTTGAGAAGAAGGATGTTTTAAAGCTATATACTTTCTGAGTCTGGCTGTTTTTTTCTTTTTAAAGCATTTACGTGAGTGGTTTGTTTGCTTGTTTTACTGTTGGTTTTTTTTGCCCTCAAAAAACTTCCATTTTGGTTCTCTTTTCTTAGCCATTATGAAGGTGCCTTTGGGTACTTATCTATGAAATAACTTAGCTTTATGAGCCAATGATCAGCTAAAGAGATTCAGAGAAGGAAGGTGAGTCACTGGAAAGAAATAAGAGCTTTTCTTCCTTTTTGTGTGTAGGCAGTTAAAATCAGAATTAGCTGCTTTACCAACTTTCCAATTAAATGTACATTTAATTGTTGGTCCTTTGTCTAGGCTGAGTAATAGATATCATTCAGATTAAGTTAGTTTCTGGGATTTCATCATTGAACTGCTTGAAAGTTATTTATTAATCACTGGTTTTAGATGCTTTCCTTTTATATTTGGTACTACTTTTAAGCATATGATTTATTCAAGATTCACTTTATTCTTCATTTAAGAAATAAGTGAGTAGAGTAGTATGTAAATTTTATCTCAATAACATTGTTAAATTATAGGCAAACAAAAACAGTTTCACAAATCTCAGGTTAATTCTTTCCCTCTTCAATTTAGTCACTATCTTTTTTTTTTTTTTGTGTGTGTGTGTGTATAAGAATTAATTAGCAGACAAAACTGTAAGACAAATGTATCAGACACTATGAGGAGTTTCTGTGGATAAACACTTTTGCCTTTGTGAAGTCCATTCATCTCATTCACAACCTTTGACATTGTTCAATCCTTTTTCAGAGCAGTCTATGAAACCATGACATGATCTTGCTTCTGTGTTCAGGCTTCCTGTATGTCTTATACATTAGATATTTTTATTTCAACTTTGTTGCATCAAGCTGTGATAGCTTCACTTTGTGATTTCTGGAAAGTCATAATAGTATTTGGCTGCCTAGCCAGGACTCTACTTGAGGCATTTGCCACAAGAAATCATCTTCACAGTTGCCAGGGTAAAGGACTCTATTTTTTATACTGTGTCTGCTGCCATCTGGCTTTTGTCCTCAGTCCTTTAGAGGCTTTTACTCCATTAGCCTTTCTTCGTCTTACTATAGTGCATAATATTTGTCCATCACTATCTACGTAACATATTCAGTTTCTAATAATAACATTATTTCTAGCCTAGATACCTCACAATGACCATTACCACTCTTTTACTTTTTATTTCTTTTTTTGTTTCAGGTTAATGTGAGGGTACAAACAACTAGTTTAAAATATTTAAATTTGTTGGGTAGAGCCCCTCTTGTAGTTATGTCCTGCACTCAAAAGGTATGCTGAGCACCCTCTCACCATGCCCACTCAGTTGGAGCACCCTCCTCCCACTTCTTCACATTTAGTCACATCTTATCCTGAAATCAGGATAATGAATTTAGTGAAACGTCTTATCTACAAATCCATTTTTCAGCAACAGCCAATTAAATACTTAAATGTTTTTTCTTCTTTTCATTATTTTGCAAATGGAGAATTTATATCTGGCTCTCTTTCTTTGAAATAATTAATCTTTTAGTAATACTACTATTCCTACTTTGTCACCCATGGAGATTACTTCAGTTTCTGCCTTGGTCATTGTGCCAGTCTACTTTGTGAAAGTTATCTACTAAACAGTTCCAAAGATTTTAACCTCACGCTCCTACCAGGTTTATACATATCAACAGGCATTCAAAATTAGTACTTAAGGCAGCAGTCCTTTTATCTTGAAATTTGTACCAAAAAATCACTGCTCTCAATAAATGTTGAAATAGCAGACTTAGTGAGTCCCTAAAGTCTGTATCATCTTTCCAGATGAAATTTAGAATCATTCAGGCCTATTAGCAGGCATCTTTTCTTCTTACCCCTTAGACACAAGGATATCAACCTTCTCCCTAAATCAGTGAATAGCACCTGCCAGTTAGCCAAACCCAAACCTGTAAAACATGTCATATCACTCTTTCCTCAACACTGCCCCTCTAGAACCAATTAATAACCAAAACCTTTTAATTATATTTCTTGCATATCTCTTGCCTATAACTCGTTATGTCAGGCAGTTCAGTTCTTTCTTTTTCTTCACCAAGGCTAAATGATTTTCTTAAATTGATAATTTAATCATAACACCGCACTCCTTCAAACCTCACAGAATTCCCCAGAATCATCTATAATCTTGCTATTCCAAATATGACCATGGAACCACCAGGATCACTTACAATATCACCTACTGATATAAGGTCCCCCTGAGTCAGAATCTATATTATCTGTATTTTAAGAATCAAGTCATATGTATGGTAGTTTGCATATTACAAAAAGGTACTGTTTTATAATATCCTTCAAGGTCACTGATTGCTGACCCCCTCTGCTACTGATGATGATGCTAAAAAGTAGTACCAAATATAAAAGGAAAATATCTGAAACCAGTGATTAATAACTTTTAAGCATTTCAATGATCAAATCCTGGAACTAATTTAATCTGAATGATATCTATTACTCAGCTAGACAAAGGACCAACTATTACAAGTACACTTAAATGGAAATTTAATAGAACAGCTAATTTGGTAAAGCCTTCCAGAGTAGAAGGCTGGAGGGTAGAAGATATTCAGAGATAAGCAGGGGATCTTGATCATAAGCAATATAGTGTTAAGTCACTCCCCAGCAGACAACTGAACCCTTAGAAATGGTCTACAGAGTTCTAGAGCAGCATATTAGAAAGGGTAAAATGCATCTTAGTATTGAGTGGGGAGATAAAACCAAATTAATATTTGCAGTCTAATATGATCCACCCAATAATGAAAGCTGCCAGCATGGGATTGATTTCTGGAGAATAGTAGGGAAACTTTTAAAGTAGGTGACAGTTCAGCAAGACATGGAAGGCTGAGGAGGAATTCCATAAGCAAGTCGATGGCAAGAGTGAGAAGAAAGATGGATATCCCAGACACACAGTATAACTGCTGAGTACAAGTTGTAGATCATTTGCTATAGCAAAAATTCAGAGTAGAAGGCTGGAGGGTGGAAGAGGATTTCAGAGATAAGCAGAGGATCTGATCATAAGCGTTCTTCTTGGCCATGAGTAGCCTCATACCTTAGAGATAATGAGGGCAGGGGCACTTGAAGTGGTTAATTTTGCATTTTAAAGAGAGCATTCTGGTACCAATGTGGAGGATGAATTGAAGAGTGAGAAAACTTGAGCCTTGATGCCCACGTGGATAGTCTAAGTTACTGTAAGTCCTAATAATTAAGCCCCAAACTCAAATTCTTTATGGGGTGAGCCTAGTAAGATGCATGTGGGAAATGGCAGGACTGTAATGCTTAGAGTAGGGCCTGTTTTTGTGGTGAAAGAGAATCTGCATTTCCTTTACCCCCACTGAAGAATTCACATTTAAAATTAAACATACCATTGTGCAACCAAATAAAACACCCTTAAGATTAGAATCTCCTTATCAAAACCAAGGTGATTTCAGATAGAAGAAAAAATAATTTGACAAGTAGCATTTCTGTCTTGAGAGATCAGAAGGTTGTATTATCCACACCAGGAGAATAAAAGAGGATACTTTTGTGAAA
Organism: Loris lydekkerianus; assembly: GCA_963574355.1. Lineage (NCBI taxonomy): Eukaryota > Metazoa > Chordata > Mammalia > Primates > Lorisidae > Loris > Loris lydekkerianus. The sequence continues at coordinate 35,535 of CAUYPK010025349.1, forward strand.
GTGGAGAGTTAGGTTTGAACATGTTGATTTTGAGATGTTTGTGAGAAGTTGGTTATAGAATGAGATTTGGCAAGCCCTCTATCTATAGTGGAGTGAAGATTTTTTAAGGTGAAAGAAGAGAAGAGGGCTGAGGATGGATCCCCCAAAAGGTTTAAACTTCAAAAGTGGGCCTTGAGAGGACCAAATAGAGTAAAACTTTGGAGGGTTGGGTATGCTGTAGGCAAGAAATCAGAGATTCGCTAACGCAGAATGTTCAATTATGTCAGATGCCACAGAGAAGTGCAGACACATACAATGAGTGCAAGGAGTCCTTCAGATTCAGTGCAGAATAGCCACTGGTGAATTTATCCAGAGTAGTTTCAGTGGGGCCAGAAAACTCAGGATTGTGAAGTGTTGGGAGAGAGCGTGCAGTTAATGATTTTCTTTCAGTCAAATTCTTTCCATGCCTTTGGTGCTCATTAAAGGTTCTTTCTCAATGCTCAAGTTCCTGATTGAATGATTGAAGTATTTATAGGCTGCCTATCCAGAAGTACTTCTCTGTAAGATATAATTAATTTTATTCAAATTAGTATGTTGACAAAAGTCAAGAGACTATAAAGGGAGATACTATTTTCAAACTGAAAATTTGCTTTTCCAAAGCTGTTTTAGAATGTAAGTTTTTATATTTTATAGACCTTTTCACCCATCTTTATTATGTTAATGAAGTTTGTTTCTTGAAACTCTATTTCTAGACATTTTAGGTTAAAATAGAAAAATCTGCATTTATTTTCTTGTCTTAAACATGAAAACACATTTTAAACATTCTGAAAGTTATTCAACCACAGGAAAACATTTTCTTTCAGTACTTAAAAATGGCCTTAAGCATTGAAGTGCTTCACAGTTTTACTCTAGTTCTTAACAGTATTTAAAACGTATTCATAGTCTTTGCAATGCCGCCCTCTAGGGATAGTTTTTAAAAAATGCATTAATTAACTTGTTGAAAAGTCTTTTTCCTCTCTCTCTTGATTCCACTGGCCTTTGCCTCATCCTGTGCTGTTTGGATTGTCTTTTATTTCTCTTTAGTTGTGTGTTTTTCTTTATGTCAGTTAGACATCTTATTCTCCTTTAATGATACTGGTCAAAGGTCAGGAACTTTGGAGGTAAAAAAATTTTTTTCGAGTATGAATCCTTACACTTTCCTTTACCAGCCTGCGCATAGGGCAAAGTACCTGTCTAGAGTTCTTACTAGCTGTGAATGAGAAATGTCTGATGCAGCTAAAAGGAGGCAATCAAGCTGTGCTGTGTTCTCTTTCACCCTTTTGTCTCCATCCTGTTTGACTTTCATAGGGGTCAGTACTCTTTCTTCTCTCTGAATTCTGTGTTCATATAACATCTTATTGTCTATTTACTTGTTCACATCTGTTAACTTATAGAGGCAAGGTATCATATTTGGCTTATGCATGTTTGTATCTCTAGTATTTAGCTCATTGGATAGATAGTTATTGAATGACTAAATGAATTAATGAATGACTGCTGCTTTTTAGTAAAAAGAAATACAAGCCTTCAATAGTACGTGATGTGATAGAGGACATAGAAATCTTGATTATTAATTGATTTAATATGAGTAGAAATAAAAACATCTTTACAGATATCAAAACAAAATAAAAATAATTCAAACTACTTTACAGATATCAGAGGACAGGAAGATAACTCCTATCTGAAAGGTCACATAGAAATTCAGAACAATGTGCCCTAAGTAACCTCCATCTTTAAAGAAAACATGGCCAGTGGCTCACACCTATAATCACAGCAATTGGGAGGCTGAGATGGGTGGATTACCTGCGATCATGAATTCAAGACCAACCTGAGCAAGAGTAAGACCACATGTCTAAAAAAAAAAAAAAAAAAAAGCCGGGCACTATGATAGGCGCCTGTAGTCCAAGATTACCGGTTTGCTGTGGAAAGAGAGTCAGTTGAACACTAGAGTTTTTTCTTGATATTAAATAAGATGCCACAGCATTATACCAAGATTGACCATGTGACATTCTGTTACAAAAAAAAAAAAAGAAAAAAAGAAAAAGAAAAGAAAGAAAGCATAACTCTAAGAGTCCTATGTTAGATAAAAAGTAATGCTCTTGAGTGCTTTGAGCAAGGAGTGCATAGTAAATTTCAAAATGCTTCATTTAGGCTATGGACTAACAGACCTTTCTTGATTATATGAACTAAATGGTGTTTAACGTTTAACATTGATGTACAATGAATGAAATGTGATTCTTTTCTTGTGTGTGTGTGTGT
>CAUYPK010025353.1:0-33798 GCA_963574355.1 Loris lydekkerianus
TTTTGGGTGGTTTCTGAACCGGTTTGGGAAGCGCAGATTCAGTCAAAGCTTTATTAGCAACAGCTTGCTGGGCTTTCTTTATGCTGCTCCCTTCGGATTCCCATGTCTGCTCACCAAGACTCAGCTGCACTGAGAACATCTTAGAAAAACATAAACAGACAAAGAAAACATTAAGAATTTTTCAAGAGATAAAATAAGCTGAGAAAAAATAAATACACCACAGAATCAGAATTTTAGAGCTAGAAGTGACCTTGCAGATCATTTGCAAGAAAATTTTACTCTACCTTGTAAAGGAATTTTAAGAGATTATACCAAATACCATTCTATCCTACTCAAAGGTTCAATAGTGGTTCTAAGCATATGTCATTGTGGGTAAAATAAATCAAGAAAAAATCTCTTATGAAGGGCAAGTTGGCTCACACCTGTAATCCTAGCACTTCTGAGAAGTCGAGGCAGGTGGATTGCTTGAGCTCACAAGTTTGAGATCAGCCTGAGCAAAAGCAAGACCCCATCTCTAAAAATAGCTGGGTGTTGTGGCAGGCACCTGTAATGTAATCCCAGCTATTTGGGAGGCTGAGGCAAGAGAATCACTTGAGCCCAAGAGTCTGAGGTTATTGTGAGCTATGATGCCATAGCGCTCTACGGAGGGTGACCAAGTGAGACTTCGTCTCACAAAAAAGAAAAAAAAAATCTCTTCCCTAAATAGAATCACATTGTTAGTGTTATTCGAATAGTCCTCAGAAAAGTAGAGTAAGTACAAAGAGTAAGAGAAACTGAAAAAGGAGGAGAGAAAAAAAGAGGGAGACTACAACAGAAGCCACAAGGCCCTGTCTCTCATAACACTCAGATAAAATCTAATACCTTAAATAGTATACTAAGGTATCACCAAGAAATTCTCAATCCTTACAACAAACATTTATCCACTTACTAAATCCTGCCCACATTTAACCTCATAAATATTTCTCAAATCTTTCTCCTCCCTCTGCCAACAACCCTGCACTGGATTCAGCCTTTCATCATCTTTAACTTAGATTTATTATAATAATATTCCAGCTGATTCTGCTAAAAATAACTTTCTGAAACTCAAATCCAATCATTACCCCAACTAATACAGGTTAAAAAGCCTTCAAGTATTCACATATCCTACATTCCATTCATACCATATTTCCATATGAGCTCAAAAATCAATTATTCACCTTTAAAATTTAGCATCAGGTTATATAATATGTACATAAATGATTTTACTCCACAGACTGCTTTCTACTTCATAGGAATGTAAAGTATCAACCAGTAAACATACATTAATTATGAAGCAACAAATATGTATTTACATAGAGGAAATCCAGAAAATACCTCGTTATTATCATCAATAATCATACCAATCAACATCATGTAGTAAGTATACATCAACAACTATGATGTTTAATCTGAATCTATTCATAGGGAAACAAACACACAGATCTAGATTACAGGCTATTTTATAAGACAAATGGCCTACATTCCAAAAATGACAAGGTCGGAAGGAAAAAAAAAAAGAAGAATGCAGGAGCTGTTGCAGATTACAGAATACTAAAGAGACATGAAAAGACATGATAAATAGAACGTGCAATCCTTATTAGATTTGTGGTGGAAAGGACATTTAGAGCATTTAGAGGACATTCAGCAGATAACTTGGGGAATTTGATAATAAACCATATATAATAATAGGTTTGGCCAAGGTTAAATTTCTTGTGTGATTAAAAAAAAAAAAAAAAAAAAAAAATGAGAAAAGCAAAAAAATTCTTTTTTTTTCAACTTTATTTTTTTTTTAATAGTTTTATTTATTTATTTATTTACTTATTTTTTACAGTTTTTGGCTGGGGCTGGGTATGAACTCGCCACCTCCAGCATATGGGGCCAGTGTCCTACTCCTTTGAGCCACAGGTGCCACCCTGGAGCCCCTTTCTTTTCTTTTCTTTTTTTTTTATTAAATCATAGCTGTGTACATTAATGCAATCATGGGGCACCAGCAAAAGGAAATTCTTTGCCTTTCTGCCAGAGCTGCCATCGTCTAATAATTCACCAAAATGACAAACACAAAGGAAAAGAGGAGAGGCACCCGATATATGTTTTCTACGCCTTTTAGAAAACATGGGAGTTGTTCCTTTGGCCACATATACGCGAATCTACAAGAAAGGTGATATTGTAGACATCAAGGGAATGGGTACTGTTCAAAAAGGCATGCCACACAGATGTTACCATGGCAAAACTGGAAGAGTCTACAATGTCACCCAGCATGCTGTTGGAATTGTTGTAAACAAACAAGTTAAGGGCAAAATTCTTGCCAAGGGCATTAATGTTCATATTGAGCATATTAAGCACTCTAAGAGCTGAGATAGCTTCCTGAAATATGTGAAGGAAAATGATCAGAAAAAGAAGGAAGCCAAAGAGAAAGGTATCTGGGTTCAACTGAAGTTGAAGGGTTCCATATTTGCTATGATTTTTCTGCCTTTTTTTTTTGAGGCAGAGTCTGACTATGTTGCCCTCAGTAGACTGCCGTGGAATCACAACTCACAGCATCTTCAAACTCTTGGTCTTAAAGAGATTCTCTTGCCTCAGCCTCCCAAGTAGCTGGAACTACAAGCGCCCACTACAACACAGGGCTATTTTTTGTTGCAGCTGTCATTGTTGTTTAGCTGGCCCGGGACAGGTTCAAACCTGCCAGCCTCAGTGCATGCGGCCAGCACTGTAACCACTGTGCTATGAGCGCTGAGCCTCCTATTTTGCTGTTGTTGTTGTTGTTGGCATGCAGCCGGCCCTGTACACTGTGCTATGAGCGCTGAACCTCCTATTTTGTTGTTGTTGTTGTTGTTGAGACACAGTGTCATTTTTTCACCCTGGGTAGAAAGCTGCAGCATCATAGCTCACTTTAGACTCTTAGGCTTGAGAAATCCTCTTGTCTCAATCTCCTGAGTAGCTGGAACTACAGGTGCCCACCATAATGCCTGACTACTTTTACAGACAAGGTCCTGCACTTGCTAAGGCTCGTCTTGAATTATGGAGCTCAAACAATTCACCTACCTCGGCATCCCAGAGTACTAGGATTACATGCATAATCTGCCCACCCTTTTCTGCTCCTTTTAGTCTTTCTTTTTTTAATTTTTTACCTTAGGGCTTTTTGGTTTGTTGTGTTGTGTTGTTTTGGTTTGCTGTGTTCTATTTGTTTTTCCATTTTTACTTTCTTTAAAAGGGATCGATTTTTGGTATGCATTTTCTACTCATTTTGTCTTTCCTTCCTTTTCATTCCTCTCCTTTATTCTCTCTTTTTGTATAGATTTTTCTACTAATCTTTCCCACATACATTTCTCAAACAATAACAAAGTACCTCTTTTTTTTTTACATTTTATATAATTTTATTTTCAATTCTCTTTATATGCTTTTTTTTCTATTTTTCTGATCTGTTTTATTCTATTTCAATCTATATTCCATTTATAGGACAAAGCCTCACTCTGAGGCCTGGGATGAGGTGCCATGGCATTGGCCTGGCTAAAGGAGACCTTGAGCCTCTGGTTTAGGGTGTCCTTCTACCTTGAGCCTTTGAAAAGATGGTATTGGTAGGTTCCCATTATGACCTACTGCTGATTTTTTTTTTTTCTGTATTTGGAGAAGGTCTAGTCTTGCTTTTGATCGGGCTGCTAAGGTGGCTCCTGACCTTGAGGTACCCACCCAGGCCATCCCTTCAGAGGCCTGGAATTGTGGGTGTGGGTCAAAGCACCCTGCTGAACATCATTATTCCCATTTCCCTGTTTTTCTTTTCTCCTTTTTTTCAATTTTTTCCTTTCGCTCCCCTCCCCCCATTTTTTTTCTTTTTCTTTCTTTTCTCCCTTCTCGTTCTTCATTCTTCTCTTCCTTTTGGCCCTATATCAAAAGGCCACTTCAATACCTAAGCACAAAGACAATGTAATTTAAAGAAAAGAAAGAAGTAAAAAGAAAAAGTAGAGGAAAGAAGTGAACAAGAAGAAAATACTCATAAGGAGAAACCAATAGAACGATTCAGTGACATGAAAAACCCGAACAGATTAACACCTCCTCCCCAAGGGATCTTGATGCAGCTACCACAGAGGATTCCACCTATACAGGATTTGTGGAATTGACAAAAAGAGAATTTAAAATATGGATAGCAAAAACAATAAAAGGAATTTAAGGAAAAGTGGAGAATAACCAAACTGAAATTCAAAAACTGACCCAAAAGCTGGGTGCAGTGACTCACAACCATAATCTTAGCACTCTGGGAGGCCAAGGCAGGTGGACAGTTTGAGCTCACAGGTTTGAGACCAGCCTGAACAAAAAGTTCACCCCATCTCTACTAAAAATAGAAAAACTGAGGCAAGAGGACTGCTTAAGCCCAAGAGTTGGAGGTTACTGTGAGCTATGACACCACAGCACTCTACCCAGGGCAACAACTTGAGAACAGAAAAAAGACCCCCCAAATGAATGAAAGACATGAAGAAATTAGAAAGGATGTATCAGAGCTTAAGGAAATGAAGGAGTCATTCAAGGAACTTAAAGATAAAGTAGAAAGAATAACAGATTAGACCTGGAAAGAAAGAATCTCAAGAGCTAAAGGATAAAGCTCTTAAACTAACCCATGCAACAAAAGAGGAAGAAGAGAGAGAAAGCTGAGCATTCACTCAGAGAATGAAGGAACTTCAAGAAGTGTACAAATATACAAATTATAGGTATCCCTGAAAGGGCAGAAGAACATCCCAAAGGAATGTAAGGAAGCCCTACTGGAGGATATCATAATGAAAATTTCCCAAACTGGGCATGGTGACTCACACCTATAATCCACTGTGGGAGGCCGAGGCAACCAGATAGCTTAGGCTCATGTGCTGGAGACCAGCTTGAGCAAAACCAAGACCCTGTTTCTACTAAAAATAGAAAAACTGAGGCAAGAGGACTGCTTGAGACCAAGAGTTGGAGGTTGCTGTGAGCTATGATGCCACAGCACTCTACCCAGGGCAACAGCTTGAGACTGTCTCAAAAAAAAAAAAAAAAAAATAGAAAAGAAAAGAAAATTCCCCAAGCCATCACCAATGATTCTCACACACTACATTCAGAGAGCTATCGAACCCTAAGTATCTCAACACAAACTGGGTATCTGAAAGACACACTGTAACGAACAGTCCAAAGTCAAGAAGAAAAAGAAAACTCTACAAGCAGCCAAGAGCAAGCTCCAATTGACCTACAGGGGCAAATCCATCGGGGTAAAAGGAACTTTTCAGCATACTTTTCAGGTCTAATCTGTTATTCTTTCCACTTCATCTTTAAGTTCCTTAAATGACTCCTTCATTACCTTTAATCTTCTTAAACAAAATAATTTTCAGCCCAGAATTCTCAATCCTGCTAAACTAAGCTTCAAATTCAATGGAGAAATCAAACTATAAACAAGCAAACATTGAGAAAATTTGCCAAAACAAGACCAGCTTTACTGGAAATATTCAGACCTGTTATCCATAATGATCATCAAAACAGACCACAGGCAAAGTAAACACCTAGAAACTAAAGGACAAAATATAGCTTCCACAATGGGGAAAAGGATAAAACTAAGCAATGGACTTTCACCAAAAAAATAAATAGAACTCCACCATACTTATCAATTCTCTCAATAAATGTAAACAGCTTGAAATCCCCACCAAAGAGGCACAGGCTGGCTAACTAGATTAAGGAAAAAAAAAAAAAAAAATCACAAGCTATCTATACGTGAAGAAACACACCTAACCACAAAGGGCAAAACAAGACTCAGGGTGAAGGGTTGGAAAACATTATTTCAGGCAAATGAAAATCAGAAGAGAGGAGAGGTTGCAATCTTCTTTTCAGATACAAGTGGATTTAAAGCAACTAAAGTTAAGAAAGAAAAGACAGTCAATTCATTCTGGTCAAAAGAACAACACAACAGGAAAACATTTAAATTCTGAATATTTATACACCCAACTTAAATGGTCCCAGATTTATGCAACAGACTTCAACTGATCTATACAATATGATATCCTGCAACACCATAATAGCTGGAGGGAGACTTTAACACTCCTTGGACAAAACTAGACAGATCCTATAAAGAAAAACGAAACAAAGAAATAAGGGACTTAAATGTCACCCTAAAACAATTGAGCTTACTAGACATATACAGAACATACCATCCCAAATGAATATACGTTCTTCTCATCAGCCCTTGGATCACACTCCAAACTAGATCATAGTCTAGGAAACAAATCAAACCTCAACAAAATTAAAAGAACTGAAATTTTACCTTATATCTTTTCAGATCTCAAGGCAATAAAGGTGGAACTCAAGTATAATAAAATTTTTCATCCCCACACAAAGGCATGGAAACTAAACAACCTTATACTGAATAACAGTTGGGTCAAGGAGTAGGTAAAGAAGAAAACTGTTAAATTCCTCGAACATAATAATGAAGCCATAAGCTACCAAAGCCTGTGAGGTACTGCAAAAGCAGTCCCAAGAAGGAAATTTATCACATTAGATAACTACATCCAAAAAACAAAAAGAACACACTGACAATCTAATGAAGCATCTCAAAGAAACAGAACAGTCCGATCCAAAGCCTAATAACCAAAATTAAATCAGAAATAAATGAAATTGAAAAAAAAAAAGAATCATTCAGAAAATTAGTGACACAAAAAATTAGTTCTTTGAAAAGATAAAATTAATAAACCTTTGGCCAGATTAACTAGAAAGAGAAAAGATCTCTACTAGCCACTATCAGAAAAAAAAAAAAAAAAAAAGGAGAAATAACAACACATACTACAGAGAGATTTCTCTGACTACTACAAAAAACCTCTATGCCCAGAAATTTGAGTGTGGAGGAAATGAACCAATACCTGGAATCACAACATCTCCCTTGACTTAACCAAGAAGAAATAGATCTCTTGAACAGACCAATATCAAGCACTTAAAGAAACAATAAAAAAGCTTCGAACAACAACAACAAAAAAATCTCTGCACCAGATGGCTTCACATCAGAATTCTATCAAACCTTCAAAGAAGAGCTTATACCTATACAGCAGAACATATTCCAAAACACTGACAAGGAAGGAATCTTCCCCCAACACATTCTGTAAAGCAAACATCACCCTGATACCAAAACCAGAAAAGGACTGAACTAAAAAGGAGAACTACAGACCAATTTCACTAATGAATATTGATGCAAAAATATTCAATAAAATCGTAGCAAATAGATTACAGCTACACATTAAAAAAATTATACATCATAATCAAGTAGATTTTATCCCAGGGATGCAAGGTTGGTTTAACATACACAAATCCATAAATATAATTCACCATATAAAAGAATCAAAATTCAAACCATAGGATCTTTTTAATACATGCAGAGAAAGCATTTGACAAAATACAGCATCGTTTTCCAACAAGAACACATAGGAATATAGGCACAGATGGCACATTTGTTAAAATGACCAAAGCTATCTATGACAAATCCACAGCCAATATTATTCTGAATGGAGTAAAACTAAAAGCTTTTCCACACAGAAGTGGAACCAGACAAGGATGCCCATTACTATTCAACATAGTACTGGAAGTTCTAGCCAATGCAATCAGACAAGAAAAAGAGGTGAAGGGCATTCAAATGAAGGTAACAAACTCTCGTTACCTGATGATGTGATCTTATACTTAGAAAACCCCAGAGACTCGACCACGAGACTCCTGGAAGTGATCAAGAAATACAGTAACATCTCAGGGTATAAAATCAATGTCCACAATTAGTCACCTTTGTTTACACCAAAAACAGCCATGTTGAGAAGCAAATCAAGGACACAATATCCTTCACAGTAGCTTCAAAGAAAATGAAATACCTAGGAATATACCTAAAAAAAGAGGTGAAGGACCTCTACCAAGAAAATTATGAAACACTAGGAAAAAATAGCAGAAGATATTAACAAAATTACAAACCATGCTCATGGCTGGTAAGAATCAACATTGTTAAAACGTCTATACTACCAAAGCAATCTATAGATTCAATGCAATCTCCATTAAATCACCAACAGTATACTTTGAAGAACTGACAAAAATAGTTCATTTTGTATGGAACTAGAAAAAAACCCAGATAATCAAAACAATTCTTAGTAATAAAAACAAAGCGAGAGGCATCACTCTACCAGACTTCAGGTTATATTACAAGTCCACAGTGATCAAAATAGCATTATACTGGCACAAAAATAAACAGTGTCCTAGACATATGGAACAGAATAGAAAGCCAAGAGTTGAAACTAGTCTTTGATAAACCAAATAAAAGCCTACACTGGGGGAAAGAATTCCTATTCAATAAATGATGCAGAGAGAACTGGATAACCACAAGTAAAAGACTGAAACTGGACCTGCACCTTTTTGCCACTTACAAAAATTGACTCAAGAAGGACAAAAGATTTAAATCTAAGACATGAAATGATCAAAATCCTCGAAGAAAATGTGGGAAAAACTCTATGGATGTTCGCTCAGCACCTGTAGCTCAGTGATTATGGTGCCGGCCACATACACCGGAGCTGGCAGGTTCGAACCCGGCCCAGGTCTGCCAAACAATGACAACTACAACAACAAAGAAAAATAGCCAGACGTTGTGGCAAGTGCCTATAGTTCCAGCTACTTAGGAGGCTGAGGCAAGAGAATCTCTTAAGCCCAAGAGTTTGAGGTTGCTGTGAGTTGTGACGCCACAGCACTCCAACGAAAGAGACATAGTGAAACTGTCTCAAAACAAATAAACAAACAAACAAAAAAAACTCTTTTGGATGTTGGCCTGGGGAAAGATTTTATGAAGAGAACTTCAGTGGCAATCGCAACGACATCAAAAATAAACAAATGAGACTTAAGCTGAAACACAGCTAAGGACACAACAATTAAAACAAATAGATAAATAAATAAAACAAATAAGACAATCTTCAAACTAGGAAAACATATTTGCATATTTCAAATCTGACAAAGGGTTGATAACCAGAAACTACAGAGAACTCAATTATTCAACAAAAAACAAGAACAAACAACCTCATCTATCACTAGGCAAGAGACATGAACAGAACCTCCTCTGAATAAGACAGAAGAATGACTAGGAAACATGAAAAAATACTCATTGTCCCTCCCTAATCTTCAGAGAAATTGAATCCACCCTGAAATATCACCTAACTCCAGTGAGAATAGTCCATATCACAAAGTCCCAAGGTGCAGATGCTGACACGGATGTGGAGAGAAAGAAACACTTCTATACTGTGGGGGGACTGCAAATACAGCATCTTTGGAAAGAAGTATGGAGAATCCTCAAAGAACTCAAATTAGACCTCCCATTTGATCCCGCAATCCCATTGCTAGGCGTTTTGCTACCCAGAAGAAAAATCATTTGATCATAAGGACATTTGCACTAGATTGTTTACTGCAGTCCAATTTACAATCACCAAGATGTGGAAACAACCTAAATGCCCATCAACCCAAGATCAAGAAGCTGTGGTTGTATGTATATACAATGGAATACTATTCAGCCATAAAAAAGGTGTATTAACCTGGATGGAGTTGAAACACAATCTTCTTAGCAAAGTATCACAAGAATGGAAAAACAAGTATCCAACATACTCAATACTAATGTGAAGCCCATAAACGATTTAATACATGCCCACAAAAGAGAAAAATTCAAGTTAATTCAATAAGGAGGGGGGGAGAGGAGGAAGGGGCAGAGAAGAGAGGAGGGAGGAAGATTGGTGGGCACAATGGGCACTTAATGGGCACAATGTGGGAGTACATGGCACACCTCTAGAGTGCAACAGGGTCTACACAACTACAATAGGGTCTATACCTAAGAAATGCAAACAGTGTAACCTAATTCTTTATACCCTCAAGTTAATCTAAAATTAAAAAAGTATAAATTTAAAAAAGCCCAAGCCACTACTATACAATCATCTATGGTAACAAACAACTTATACCTCTAAATCTATTTAAATAAACAATAAAATAAAATAAAATATATACCTAAAACTTATCTATAAAACATATGATGTTACAATTTTTTTTTTTTTTTTTTTTTCAGTTTTTGGCTGGGGCTGGGTTTGAACCCGCCACCTCCGGCATATGGGACCGGCACCCTACTCCTTTGAGCCACAGGCACTGCCCTGATTTTACAATTTTTTTAATGACTAGCTCTTTTTCTTTTCAAAGTGGTATTTAACAAAGAACTTTGCCACAAAAAAAATGAGAAAGTTTGAAGGCTTTCTACGATACATAAAACCTTTTTATACAATATACACACACACACACACACAGTGCCAAAAAAGAGTATGTATGTTTTTAGGAAGGAAAAAATAAAAATGGTTACACACCAATAACATTCATTATCATGTATGTTGTACCTTATATCTCTTGTAATTGCAGAAGTCAAATGTGACTTGAGTATTACAATTACAATACAGTTTTTTCCTTTCTTAAAATGTGTGTTCATTTTTTGGTATCCTCTATATAAACTCATATATTATCTCATATGCTTAAAAACAGAAATACCCAGTGAATAATAGAGCATGAGATTTCTAAAAGCTTTAGGAAAATATATTAGTCTGCATTTCTCCAGATCTGACCTATCCTAAACAATAATCACATTAAGTCTAATTGTACGCTAGGTATCTCCCACAAACTCAAGAGGTATAAAGTCAAGTAAAACCTCATCTCCTCCTACTCCATCCCCTCCAAATCACTTCATACTTCAAAATGTCCCATCCACTATTCTCCTTGTTAATCCTTGCCTTCCTAAGACTTATTTAACATCTCTCAATTGTTTCTTATAATCTCTTTTCTCACCACCTTAGTCTAAAGCCTATACATGCAAAATACTTCATTTACCTTCTCTGCCTCTAATCTTTCCTGCCTCCTAATCACCAGATGTCACCATGTTCCCAATCTGACAAGCCAGGCACCTCTGAGTAACCTTCCATTCTCTCCTGCATCCAATTATCAAACTACTCATTCAACTTCAGAAGTGTTTTTCAGGTCTGGCCTCCCTTCTTTATACTCTTTGCCAATCACTTACTGGAGAATATCAGTTTTCTTTCTCTCTCTCTCTCTCTCTCTCTCTCTCTCTCTCTCTCTGTCTCTCAAAATACTACAAGAGCATCTGTGACATAGTAAGAAATATATATTTGGTCTCTGCCCCTGATTTCTAACACAAAGCTCCTAAAAACCTTGTATTTCCTGAGTGACCGGGAAGCTGGACATATCTTCTGTTCTGACACATGCTCTTTGATTCCAGCTGCTAAGATAGAGCTCCTGAATCCCTTGGTCTTTCCTGGGAGATAGTTCTAACGAGGTGACTCTTGGTGAGCTCCGAGATAATGTCCAGATGAGAGCTGGTCACCAGAAAAACCAAGCCATGAGTAAAAGTTTAGGCTCTTCAGCCCCATCACCCTCGTCCTCCAGGAAGGGAAGAAGGGCTGGAGATTGAGTTACTAATTGATCATCCGTAAAGATGGGGCTGGTTCACCAAAATGGTGAACATATGGAGGAGCTAGGAGGGTGGCAAACTCAGACAGGGCTTAGATGCACCATTTCCCTGCCCACATGCTTCGCACACTGTACGTCTTCATCTAACTGTTCATCTATCTCCCGAGACTTTAGAACATCTTTTATAATAAACTGGTATGTGTAAGTAAATATTTCCCTGAGTTTTATGATGTGTTATAATAAATTATCAAACCTGAGGTAAGACTGCTGGGATCCGCCAATTACAGAAGTTTAGAAGATCTAGACTTGTGATTGGCATCCAAAGTGGGGCAATCTGCTGCGAATGAGACTTTCACCTGTGGGATTTGCACTAACTGCAGGCAGTCAGGGTCAGAATTGAGTTAACCTGTAGGTCATCATCAAGTGGGTGCATGCTGAGAACTGGAAAATTGGACAATTGGTTAGTGTAAAATAAACCCCTACACATTTTTTTGGAGTACAGCCTTGACAGGACAGGAAAAAATTTTCTTTCTGTCCCAAAGTAATTCTCTTAACATTAGATCCTCACATTCAAACTGCTCTTCTTACTTTCACAAAAATAAACATTCAGTAAAATACAAATGCTTCTAACCAAGACTCTGCTTTTCTAAAACCTCTCTTAAGGTAACTACCACAATAAAACAGTAATTGTCCTTTTCTTTTTTGAGTCACTCTGTCACCTGGGCTAGAGTGCAGGGCTGTCTTCAACTTTGATCTCCTGAGCTCAAGCTATCCTCCTCCTCAGTTTCCCCACCCTGCAGCCTCCCCCACCCCCAGTTACTAGGACTACAAGCATACAACACCACACCAGGCAAGTTTTTCTACTCTTTCACAGAGACATTTCTACTTTGTTGCAGAAACAGGTCTCAGGGTCTCGCTCTTGCTCAGACTGGTCTCAAACTCCTGGCACCAAGGGATCCTCAGCCTCAGCCTTTCAAAGTGCTAGATTACAGGGGTAAGGCAACAAGCCCAGCCTAAATTTAGTATAAACTAAAAGAATCTTAAGCCTCTCACCCAACTGAATGGACCTTCTCTGAGCCAAGGATACTGTACAAACTCAACCCTAAAGTTGAGTTGCTGGCCATAAGAAAGGAGGTCAGACATCTCCCCTCATGCCCCCTTCCCTTCTTGAAGTTATTCCTTTGTCACTCACCAACAGGCCTAAGGCTATACAAAGCAAAGGTTAAGGCATACCTGCAAGTCATCAATTTACTTAACAGATCCCTTAAGTTTGCATACATATCCAGTATAAGTCCAATGGCCTGTTTCTGATTAATAAACTTCCTTATCTTAAAACATACCAAACCTTTACATAAACTTCATTTTTTTTAACCAATTACAAATCAAAGAATATTTAAATCCATCTATAACCGGTAATGCCCAATCTGCTTAGAGATATCCTGCCTTTGGAGGCCAAACCAATATATGCCTTCCATGTATTGATTTATGACTTTACAAGTAATTCCTCTCTCCCTGAAATTTATATCAAATTGTAACCAAACCACGATGAGACCACTTGCTCAAGGCTTCTTGAGTGTGGCTCTCCCAGCCTTAGTCCCACATATTTCGCTCAAAATAAACCTCTTTAGATATTACATAAATTTGGGTCTTTTCTGTTGACACTCATAATTTTAACAGAGAATTCTGGAAAAACACTGTTTATGAGTGTAAGTCAAGTTGTGACCATTTAATACATGCCACAAATGAAAATTATTCTTTCTAACTCTTGGTTTTCCTTCCTCTCTAAGTGAAATGAGTCTAACAGGAACACATAGTATAGTAGCCAAAATTAAAACAAAATGGCGTAAAGACCCCCATTTGAAAGGCAGAGATTGTCAAACTAAATGAAAAAGCTAAACTGAACTACAAACATATGCTACTTACAAAAAATGCACTTCAAATACAAAGGCACATAGAGTTTTAAAGTAATCGTGATAAGGCCCAGCACAGGGACCTCCCCTAAATAGAATGGAGGGCAGGGACATAGAAACAAGTACACAAGTCCCACCCAGGAAGGAAAGTGTACACCAATCCCCACCACCCCAACCCTTATATTCCCACCTGGCGTGCTGACTTAACCCATGTGCTGACTTCCTTTTCAAATTCAGCCCTTCCCACCTGAGTGAATAAAGGCCACATTGCCCCCACAGAACCTGGACTCCATTTCCTTTTGTTCACTTCTCATTTGTGTAACCTCTCAAATGGGACAGAAAAAAAAACTATGCTGAAATAAATCAATAAGTTAGAATGGCTATATTAATATCAGACAAAGTAGGTTTAAAAGTAAAGACTATAACTAGCAGCAGAAGGTCTATGGATAAAGGGACCAATTAATCGAGAATACCTAGCAATCCAAAACCTTTAGGAACCTAGAAACAAAACTTCAAATATAGACTTGGCGCCCGTAGCTCAGTGAGTAGGGCGCCAGCCACATACATGAAGGCAGGTTTGAGCCCAGTCTGGGCCTGACAAACAACAATGACAACTACAACCAAAAAAAATAATCGAGCACTGTGGTGGGCACCTGTAGTTCCAGCTACCCTGGAGACTGAGGCAAGAGAATCGCTTAAGCCCAAGAATTTGAAGTTGCTGTGAGCTGTGACACCACAGCACTCTTTGGAGGGCAACATAGTGAGACTCTGTCTCAAAAACAAACAAACAAAAAGAAATATATTTGGCCTTTGTCCTGGTTCTTGTAATAGGGAACCCTGGAATTCCCTGATAGAGTTTCTTTTGTTATTCATGACGATGTCCTTTAATAACTGCTGAGTTTAGGTTAATGAGGTACTTAGGAAGGGACCCCCAAGATAGCTTCAGCATGGAGTAAGGCACCAGAAAGACCAAATGATTAGAAGATAAGAGGGACAGAATTTTCAGCCCCCTCCCCACTAAACTGAGAAGGGGCCTCAACAACCAAATTTGATGAGCTTCAGTCAGTAAAAACTTGGAGGTATCAGGTGTCACATCCAGACAGGGCAATGAACCTCACAGCCCCTCCCCAATACCTCGCCTTATCCATCTCTTCATCTGGCTATTCTTTTGGATCCTTCATAATAAGCCAGTGAATTAAGTAAAGTATTTCCCAGAGTTCTGTGAGCCATCCTAGCAAATTACTAAAACCCAATAAGAGGGGCATAGGAGCCCCTCTTCGTAGCAAATCAGTCAAACTAACAATGACAACTCGTAGGTATTGATGGTGCCTAAATTGGGGGCAGTCTTGTGGAACTGGGCCCTTATTCTATGGGATCTGACACTATCCTCTGGTAGACAATATCAGAGCTCATTTCAATTACAGGACACCCAGTTGGTATCCTCTGGGGAACTGACTGGTGTGAAGGTGGAGAGAAACCCATACACCTGTGGTCACAAAGTATTCTGTGTTGAATGTGAGAATTGGAAAAAAAAAAAAAAAAAAATTTGGTTCATTTCTTCTTATAATTTTAAACTGAATAACAATGAAAACATAAGATCTCAGAAGACACCACTAATACAGGAACCAGGGGAAATTCACAGCACTAAATGCCTATATTAGAAGAAAAGCAGCCAGGCATGGTGGTATGCACCTATAGTACCAGCTATATGGGATGCTGTAGCAGAAGAAACTTTGATATCTAGCCTGGGCCACAGAGCAAGATCCTGTCTCCAAAACAAGAAAGGGAAAAAAAAAGAAGAGGAATTTCTAAAAAATTACATTCATTTTATCTACCTTAATAACCTAGAAGGGCCAGGCATGGTGGCTCACGCCTATCATACTGCATTCTGGGAGGCCGAGGCAGATTGATTGCCTGAGTTCACAGGTTCGAGATCAGCCTGAGTCAGAATGAGACCTCGTCTCTAAAAATAGCCGAGCATTGTGGCAGACGCATGTAGTCCCAGCTACTTGAGAATCCCTTAAGACCAAGACTCTGAGGTTGCTGTGAACTGTGACATCACACACTCTACAGAGGGTGACATTGTAAGACCCTGTCTCAAAAAAAAAAAAAAAGAAAGAAAAAGAAGAGCAAATTACCCTAGACAAACAAACAACCCTACTTTGTTAAGTAAGTTCAAAGAATGAAGTAAACCACTGACAAGGAACTAAAGGAAATAATGGATGAAAATGGAGGAAGTATCAATAAAGAGATAGAAATCACAAAAAGGAATCAAATAAAAATTTTGGAGTTAAAAAGTATAATAGCCAAAATAACAAATTTACTAGAGTTCAATAGCAGATCGAGCTGGGCAAATCTAGAAAGAAATTTTTTTTGATAAAAGACTACTTAAGGGCGGTGCCTGTGGCTCAAGGAGTAGGGTGCTGGCCCCATATACTGGAGGTGGTAGATTCAAACCCAGCCCCAGCCAAAAAAAAAAAAAAAAAGACTACTTAACTATAAGGCAACTGGATGACACTGCCTCCCTTAGTGATCTATTCCAGAATCAACCATCTAAAAGGGCCAGCAGTGATGCAGTTTGGTTTTTTTTTTTTTTTTTTTTTTTTTCAGTTTTTGGCCAGGCCAGGTTTGAACCTGCCACCTCCAGTATATGGGGCCGGTGCCCTACTCTTTTGAGCCACAGGCACCATCCAGCTTTCTTAACACTAGTCATGCCTATCAACTTATCAAAATAGGAAAATAATAGAAAAGGAGATCATTTTATGTTATTCATGGCTCTCTTCCTTATATTCTAATTATAACAACTTTATTTTGAGACCTGAGAAAAATCAAAACAAGAATCTGAAGAAAAAATAAAGAACTGCTTAGGAAATACAGCAATGTTATAATAACTTATATTAATGTAAGCTATACCAACTTGCTTTAGAGTTAAATTAGAAAGTGGGCATAAAAATAAAAAGGGGCAAGGCAAACAAATAATTATTTTGTATTTGATAATCACATAAAACATTGTCAGATTATGTGAGACTGAACAGGGAAAAGAAGCAAACATGTAGGGAAGTCACTAATTATCAAGATGTATGAGAAGACGATTTTGTATCACCCTGAAGATATTACCCTCTGTAGGAGGTTTCAAGTTGGGATGCATATTTCAGTCATTCCAGAGCTTTAAAAAAATATCCTGAGGTGTGAGCCTCACCCGAGACCACTTAAATTAGAATTTGGGGGGCTGAGATTCAGACAGTAAGTATTTTATATATTTATTTATTTTCCAACAAACAGCCAAAGTTGAGAACCCACACCATAGAGATAAGTGTATGTGGGGTTGGGGAATAAAGAGGTGTGAATTACCATATATTAATGTCCTAAGAAAATCAATGAATTAGAACTAGGTTTAGGTTCAGCATCCATAGCTCAGTGGTTAGGACGCCACATACACCACAGCTGGGGGGTCAAACCCACCTGGTCCTGCTAAACAACAACAACTACAATAAAAGAAACAGCTGGGCATTGTGGTGGGTGCCTTGTAGTCCCAGCTACTTGGGAAACTGAGGCAAGAGAATCACTTAAGCCCTTGAGGTTGCTGCAAGCTGTGATGCCACGGCACTCCACCAAGGGTAACATAGTGAGACTCTGTCTCAAAAACAAATAATAATAAATAGAACTAGGTTTAAATCTTTCTTGCCAGAGATAATTTATTTCATTAAAAATACATATATACTCGAGTATAAGCTGAAAAACCCGAACTCGGCACAAATTTTATGTCTCACTTAAAGCCACTGGTAGACATGCCATGAATACAAATGATTTTGCTTTTCACAAAAGAGATCCAGCCAATTAATATTACTTAAACTCCTAAATATCATCTTTCATTCAAGAATATAACAATTATGCTAATATTCAACTCTCTTAAAAAATGAGCTAGAGATTAAATGAGGTAATCTACAACCAAAGCACCCAGAGTAATAGGCATAGGTTGACAAAAGGGATCTCCATTATCTCCTGAAAATTCAAAGGAATCCTAGGACTATCTAAAAATAAGAAGAGACCCACTGTGGGCCACTTTCACCACAACAAATCCACTTAGCCTTTGAGACCCAGGAATGAGAGAATGAGACAGATATAAATAAAAGTCAGTTGACAATTTCCTCCAAAAATTACAATGATTCCTAAAGAATATCATGGAATATTAGAGAAATTCAAATCCCTTCTGGAGTTCCCAGAATTTTCCCAGATAGCCTGGCCTTCCTTTACCAAACATGGGGGAGAGGAGTAGTGTCATCAACTGCTGAGGATCAAGCTCTTCCCTGCTAATGTTACACCAACAACACCCTGGACTAAAACCTGAATATCCATGAGCATTCAGGAGGCACTTCAGAGCTAATATCAATTAGTCTAGCTAAAATACCAGAGGTAGGAAGACCCTTCCCCACAGTATTTCTATTTCTGCAGAACTAGAACTCACTTCTGGGACAAATGGCACTCCTCACAGGAAATGTAAGTCTTTGAGAGTTTGAATGCTTTCAATGAATGCTTAGAAACACATTCTTTCTCTAGATTATAACTGAAGATTTAGGCCAAGATCTTAAAAGCAAATATGGGAAAAGCATTGAACGTATTCTATCTTTTAATGTACATGCTGAATTCTTCTAACACATTTTAGCTTGCCAATTTCTATTTGTACATGAATACATAAAAATTACTCTTCTACTTCACAATTTGTCTTCACTTTGAACCCAAAAGCAATGTCAAGTCAATTTAAAAGAAAAAACTATTTTGAAATACCAAAAATCCTACTGCCAAAATAGCAATCACAAAGTCCTAAAATAATTCTTTAATCATAGCAGTGATGGTGATATGATATACTCACATAAGTTAACCCAAAGAAATACATTATCAGAGTAGTAGAATAACAAAAGTGGAGTCCCCAAATAAAATGATCAGTAGATACAAACTATCAGGTACACATTTTTGAAAATAGGAAAAGACCAATAATAAAATTATCAAATATTTTTCTTCTTAACTCTATCTTCCCTGAATAGATTCAACACAATGGGAAAAACATCTGAATAACAGGCTTGCTTTAAATAAATTTTTCCTCATTCATTATTTTTAAAGTCCATTTGGAGAGTAAATTTTGTTCTGTTTTCTAAATGTACTCTTTTATATTTATCCATTCCTTTTGAAGTTACAGCAAAGAACCATTAGTCCCATTTTTTGTGTTTTAGAAAATCTCAACACCTGATATCTACATATAAAGATAATTCAATTTTTCAATCATTCATTCACTCACTCAACAAATATTACTGTGTACCTCACAAATATTGATACAATGCCTTCTTGCACTCCACTCTAGCACTAGGGATTATGATTGCCCTAATAGAGTTTACACTATATCTGCAGGAGGCAAACAATAAAATAACATGTAGTACTTGAAGGTGCTAAGTCCTACTAAGAAAACTAAGGAAAGTGAATATACACTTTGGGTGAGAGAAAGAGAAAGACAAAGATCAGGAATTCCTTTTTAGATGTGCTCAGTTTGAGATATCAGTTAGATACCCAAGTCGAGATAAAGCAAGCAGTTAAATACACAATTCTAGAGTACAAAGAACAGCTCATATATTTTAACATTACGTAGTATTGGCATGAACATGTTATTTAAACCTGTGAGACTATATGAGATCACTACGGAATTAACTGAGAAAGTGAGAAGAGGTCCAAAGTCTGAACAGCAGGGTCCTACAACATTAGAAAGTCTGGGAAATGGCGGGGGAGGGAAAGGTTGCTGGAACAATCATCTACTATTCGGACAGACGGACGACGTTGAAATAGCCAAAAATTAAAATAGGAGGAATGCTGAAGAGAGTGAAAATGAGCCATGAGAAATGTGACAGAATCACCCAGAGATCAGTAAATGACTGCCCTGAGGGGGATATAGGCAGTTAGGGTGATAAAACAAAATTAAGGGTGGGGGATTACCTCAAGGAACAATACCTGGAATTTTCAATGAGGAGGGAGAGAACATATACTAAAGGAACCAGGAAATACAGAAGAGTAAAATATCCCTGAATAAACTCAGTCCAGCACAAAATCTAACAACCAACATTTATTATTGTATTACAACACAGTAATGACTGACTACACCTGAGAACAACAGGTCCTGCTGGAGGCCCAGAGGAACTAAAGAAAGGTTTCACAGAACTGTAAGATGTAATGTGGGATAATGTGGGAGTGAAGTGTTCAAAACTGAATAAGGACAGAAGGACCTTGAAGGCAGAAAAATGCTACATCTTAGCAATGGCAGAAAAATACAAAAAGGAACATGAAACATTCAGACAAATGCAACATAATTTATATTGCATTATTCATAAATGCAACATAGTTCAACATAATTAAGGACAGAATGAGTCTGAAAGAGACAGGATACATGTCTGGACAGAAAGATAAAGGCCACAACTATTTTCTCCACTAATTTAAGAATAAGAGATATTATGAACAAATTAAATTGTTGTCTGCAAATCTTTTACTTCATAAAAGCCACAATAGGGAACAAAATGGATACACTGTAGTTTCATCATTTTTTCCTTACTTTGAAGGAGATGCCAAAAAACAACCCAAAACTCACTGCTTTTATGGAGGTCAACCAACCCTTAGAGAACAAATGCTCCCACAATGTATACAAAATTTATGTGCATTGTTATACTCTCTAATATCCAACATTTAAAATTTGCCATGGAAAATTATGCACAACTAAGACTTTTTAACCTGCGGTCCCCAACCCCTCGACCACAGACTGGTACCACTCTATGGCCCGTTAGGAACTGGGCCGCACAGCAAACGGTGAGCAGCAGGGCAAGGGAGCAAAGCTTCATCTGTATTTATAGCTGCTCCCCGTTACTTGCATCATTGTCAAGCTCCATCTTCCATCAGATAAGTTTAGCAGCATTAGATTCTCATAGGAAAACAAACCCTACCGCAAACAGCACATGCAAGGAATCTAGGTTGCTCACTCCTTACAAAAATCTAATGCCTGATGATTTCAGGTGGAAATGTAATATCCTTGAATCCATCCCCTGATCCCACCCCCATCTGTGGAAAAATAGTCTTCCTTGAAGCAAGTCCTTGGCACCAAAAAAAGTTGGGGACCGCTGTTTTAAACAGATGAACAGAACTCAAATATAAATGCACTAGTTGCAAATTCCTTTGTAACATGTATATATGTAAATATATATGTTGTAACTATATATAAATAAAAAGTGCTTTCCATTTAAAAAACAATAGTATAAGTGAATGCACAGATAATAAAAACACTGGTACAAACAACTTTTACAAATGATAAATCTTAGAATTAAACATCACATTGGAAAATACGTCTCAATGGGTAATGTTGGTATATGTGCTCTGTCTCCATTTTTCTTTAGCAGCTGTAATTTAATGGAAAATGCCCTGTACCTGGGAACCAAAGCATATATATTTGAGAACTGGCACTAGCACCTACAAACTATTAAGCAAACAGCTTAAGCTTTTTCTGTTCCTGAGTTTAATTTACAAAATAGAAATCAAACATCTATATCTCATGTGGTTTTATTAAGGTTTATATAAAGTACTTTATCTCAAAAAGCTTTGTAAGTCATAATGAGCTGCAAGAGTTTAGTTACAGACTTAGAGATATTATTAACAGAGAGCTAAAAAGCCTTCAGAAAGCCATCCGCTGAACCCCCACTCCAAAAAATAAAGCACAATTAAAAACTGAGATGATAAATGTGTTAGTTTGATAAGTATGTCTCACCACCTCTCTTCATAACCTTACCTTTGAATGAGCAGGCCCTCTTTCATTCAGAAGTTTATACTGGGGTTGGACTCTATTGAAACGGGCTAACTCATTTACCAGACACATTGGAGTTTTCTCTTTTGGGGTTGCCATTTTATCTTGGAGAGCTGTAAATAAAAAGGCTATAAAGTTTTTGTGAAGAATGACTTTAGAAAATGGAAGAAAAACTAGTTTTGACTTTTTCTGGCTGAAGTCAGATTGTATATTTGGAATTATTTTCTTGAATTTTGTATTTAAAAAATTCAAATCATCTATTATCTTCATCATTACATGCAACATAAATATGCATCACACTTTAAACAATAAATTAAGGTAATTTTTTCTTAGTTCCTAAGTTACTCTCTATACAAAAATATGATTTATACTTAAAGATTTTAAAATAATATAATGATTTTTAATTTATCTTATAAACTTTAATTTTCTCTCAAAAAATTTTACTAGAAACATGTCTCCCTCAATCTTATTGCAATACAACTAAATTTTGACAACCTTTATTATCCTTCCATTTTAATATTTTTCCTTCTCATTTTGAGGTAGCATGTTGGTAGAAAAAGCTCTGCACTTGGAAATTAAGTCCTAATTTTAAGTACTAGGTCTTCTAACTACTAGTTTTTGGTAATCCTACGCAAATTAAACTTCCTTTTTGTGTTTTTTAAAGAAGAAAGACCAATTTAACAAATGCCGATGTACCTAACATCCAGAACTTAACATTTCCCATGTTTGCTTTAACACTTACTTTAAAAACAAGTAAAAAAGCAGTATTCCATTCAAGTTCCCATTACCTTTTCCAGAGTCTACCACTATATAAATTTAAAATATATCCGTCTGGGATATTTTTAAATATATTCATATGCATACATGCACATTGTGAAAAAATACATGGTTTTGATATATGTGCTTCTGTCTTCACATAAATAATATTATAATAAACATAAAATCACAATTTACTTTCTTCACACTTCATTAGGTTTTCAAGAATTTAACTTATATTGATCCAATACATTACTTTTAATTGCTGCAGATTTCTAATACAAGATCATACCAGTTTTTTAGTCTCCTCCTCTACGGACAGACATTTGTTTCCAATTCTTTACACTTATGAGTTAGAACAGGCTGCCAAATTACTCTCAGAATGACTATCAATTGACCTTCCCTTGAAATTACCATTTCTTCTCAAACTTGAAAACATAAGATATAATCAGGTATTTTAATTTTTGATAATCTGATATTTGATAAATAAAATCCCACTATTGTTTTAAGGATGCATTTTCCATTATTTTAATTTGCATTTCCAGATTACGTAATGCCAACATCTTCTCTTATGCTATATAGCATTTGAGTTTCCTTTTCTGCAAGCTGTTTCTGTCATTTTTTTAAATAATTATTTTATGTATTATAGTTATCAATCTTTTCTTTTACAGTTCATGCTTTTTATATCTTATTTAGGAAATCTTTCCCTAACCTTTGAAGTCTTAATGATTTTATTTAATCTCACTAAACCTTCTATTCTGTGAAATGAGGGCAATAAACCTATCCTACTTACTCCCAAAGTTGTGAGGTTTTTTATTTTTAAATGTATGGTATAGTTTTCTAAACTATATTATAAATATAAGGAATTATTACAGCACAGATGATGGTTAACAGCCTGTTTTGGATATCTCTGCCACCTACTAATATTTATATGACCTTAAGAAAGTACTTAAATCTCAATTTCCTATAGTGTAAAATAGAGATAACAGTTGTTTTTGGCCACAGTGGTTCACACCTATGATCCCAGTACTCTAGGAGGCAGAGGTGGGAGTACTGCTTAAGGCTGGAGTTCAAGCCCAGCCTGAGCAAGAACAAGACTGTCTCTACAAATACTAGAAAAATTAGCTGGGTATAATGGTGCACGCCTGTAGTCCCAACTATTATACCAGGGAGGCTGAGGCAGGAAGATCGCTTGAGCCCAAGAGTTTAAGGTTGCAGTGAACCCCAGTGATTATCCCTCTAAACTCTAGCCAGGGCGACAGAGTACACACAAGATCCTATCTCCAGAAAACAAACAAAACAAAAAAACAAAAAAAATCCACAAAAGTTGTTTTCAATGCTCTCAGTGATTATATGGATTGAATATGAAGATACATGACACTACAAACAAACAATGATTAAGAACTCATTACTATTATCATTATAATTACTTGCTAAAACATACTATCATCAAAGATTAAAAATGATATAATTTTACAACCTTTTTTCAGAGAGTTTTGGCTTAGTGAAAACATTCTGAGTTAAAATACTCTGTTAGGATAAGTTGATTTTATTCATACAAAAATTTTTCGTTAGTATCCTGTGAAAAGTATGTCTTTGTTTTTTTTTCCAAATAACGAATTATTTGTTACTATATTATAATATTAAATACATTATTTATTATTTGTTATTATAACTCCGTAAGTTTGTTTCCACTAAAAATTTCCCAAATGTGATATAAATTACATTAAAGATTTCCCGTATGTGTGTTAAAGAATTGTCTACCTTTGTTGATACAAAATTTGATTACATGTGACTCAAAACTTTGATAAGAAATACTAATAAAATGAAGACACTTGTAACAATAGTACCTACATATCAAAAAAATACATATACTCTATTTTATATATATACATATAATATATACATATATATCATATATATGTGATACACACTCTATTTTTATATCTTGATAACATGTCCTGGACTCTCTGGGACTTGAATCTTCAAACTATACCAAAATAATATAGCTTATAGTTTTCACTGAATGGGCAAAATCTGTCATCAAAGGAGCACAGTCTGACAGAAGAAACAGACACATGCAATAAACAAATACAATAAATTACAGTATAAGTGGTTTAATAAGGCTGTTACAAAAATTTGTAAACATTCCTTAGGCAAAGGGGGTATGAGAAGATAGGTTTTAGAGGTAGTGATTAAATAAGTTAAGGAAAGTAAGAATTCCTCAAAATCAGAAGGGAAGACAAGAAAAAAACAATCCAAGTTTTTCAAAGGACAAACACCGAAGAAAGCACATAAAACACATTAACATTGTGGCATGTGCAACAAGACTACTGGCAGAATATAGAAGAGAAAATAGCAGAAAAAACTATGTGGCCCAAATTCACTACAAAACCAAAAGTTTCCTACACTAGAACTTAAAGAGTAGCAAACATTTTTAAAATAGCTACATTCCAGGCAGTGGTGTGGCTGCTAAAGTCACAGTCTACCTCACTTAGCAAGGCACAGAAGAATCCACTTCCATCCCCAGTCCCAGAAATTTATTTGGACATAGTTTCTATGTCTGTGTCCTAGCTCCACTTTCTCTATTCTCCACTATTGAAGGGAACTCATCCTTATCCCCAAGCAGAAGAAAAAGAAAGAAAAAAGTTAAAAGAACAAAGGAACTTTTCATGAGTTTTGTCTTCTAGGAGAAATCAGACTGTATACAGAGACTTTCTACAGCTATAACTAAAACAAACCTTTTATCTCCACAGTAGATCTTAACCTCAGGCTGCCCAACCAAAATCACCAATGAACTAACCTAGGCACCAAACAGCTCTATCGTAACTGTCTATTAGGAAAAAATTCTATTCAAAGCTCTTGAATTTCCATATAAATTTTAGAATCTTGTGCCTTTCCAAATATACACACATACACACACACAAAAAAAAAAACAAAAAAAAACTCTGCAAAGATTAGAGTATACAATCTTTTGAAACTACAGAATAATTTAGTGGAAATCAACATTTTAATAAGAGTTGAGACTTCCAATCCACAAACAGGATATAGGAAGGTCTGAAATTAAGTTTATGAACTTACCACTGTAGTTATATTAGTAGCACTGTACAAACAACTCAGTAAGGTTTCATAACCTTGGTATACAGGGGTGTCAATACCTAGCAATGTGTTTGTGTTAACATGCAGTGGGTTCTTGCCGAGTGGTGTCCACTACTGCTGCATATGCTTTTGTGCCACTGTGAGAATGTTAGAGCTTGCATTAGAGCAATGAAAAAATATTAAATTTCTTGTTAAATTTGGCAGGAACAGAAGTGAAATCAGGGACATGTTAGCCCAAGTTTATGAGGATAATGCTATGAAGAAAACAGCAGTATACAAATGGATTCAACGTTTTTCTGAGGGAAGAAATGTCACTGATGAAAAGAGGTCAAGGAGGCTAGTAACAAGAACAACTAACAAAAACACTACAAACATTTCTCAAATTGCATGTCAAAATTGTCTGCTGTCTATGAGAAGAATAGCAGACCAAGTAAACATTGATAAAGTTAGAAAAATCTTAACTGAAACACTTAGCATGAGAAAGGTGTGGCTCTTGCATCATGACAATGCACCAGCTCACATGACACTGTCTGTGAGGGAGTTTTTAGCCAGAGAACAAATAACTGTATTGGAACACCTTCCCTATTCACCCATCTAGCCCCCAGTGACTTTTTTCTTTACTGGGAGATACAGGAAATATTGAAAAGAAGATATTTTGATGACATTCAGAACATTGAGGGTAATATGAGAACAGCTTTGATGGCCATTCCAGAAAAAGAGTTCCAAAAGTGCTTTGAAGGGTGGAGTAGGCACTGGCACTGGTGCACAGTTTCCAACGTGAACTTCTTGTTAGACCTTGTACAGTCAATTCTCATTATTAAGATAATACGTCAGCTGAGCTCAGGGGCTCATACCTGAGAAGTCAAAGCAAGAGAAACACTTGCATTCCAGGCCAGGCATTCAAGATCAACCTGGGCAACACAATGAGACCTTGTCACTACAAAACATTTTAAAAATAGGCAGCACTAGTAGCTCAGTGGGTAGGGCACCGGCCACATACACTGAGGCTGGTAGGTTCAAAACCAGCCCAGGCCAGCTTAAACAACAATGACAACTGCAACAACAACAAGAACAACAATAAAATAGGCAGGTGTTGTGGCGAGTGCCTGGGGTCCCAGCTACTTAAGAGGCTGAGGCAAGAGAATCACTTAAGCCCAAGAGTTTGAGGTTGCTGTGAGCTGTGATGCCACAGCACTCTACCAAGGGCAACATAATAAGAATAAATAAATAAAACAAAATCAAATCAAATCAAATGAAAATAAATAATGAATGAATTAGCAAATAACAGACCCCTACTCCCAGGGGAAATACAGGGTTAGACTGTCGTAAGCCTCTGGTCACGTTTTTTGCTACCTGATCAACACATTTTCTTTTTTTATGGATGTTTCTGTTTATTTAATACATATTGTTGATGTATTTTGTTGCTTCATTAACAATACACTCACGTCCAACAGCACTGTAACTCCTACTTGAATGAGAATTGTCTAATACAGGTATTTTCTCTATAGGGTACATCAGAGCTTCCTTGTACTTAACAACACAATGCAGGACTTAAGCAATATCCTCACAGGACATTTTAAACCATAAAAAGCACAAACATGAAAAATATGTGGCACCTACTACACCAAGAAAGTAGAATGCTGCTACCTTCATTGACCTCAGTTCCAAATGTGTGCCTTGAGTGACTAATTTTTTGCCCCTTTTTAAGTACCCTCAAATAACCACAAAAGTGCCAAAAGTATTGATTAGGGAGTTACAAAAAAATTTAGTGAGTAGGTCAATTTACAAAGAAAGAATCCGTGAATAATGAAGATCAACTACATTTCTCAAATTATTTAAGTGTCCTTCAATTTCTTGCAGCAATATTTTGTAGCACTAATCTTCTTTAACATAGTTCATTAGAGTTATCCCTAAATATTTGATGCTATAGAAAATAGCATTATTTTATTTCAGTTTCTGACTGCTCCTTGCTATTGTAAAGAAACATAACTGATTTGTGTGTGTGTGTGTGTGTGTGTGTGTGTGGAAAGAGTTTTCTCTTTTTGTTTTTTATTGTTAAATCATAGCTGTGTATGTTAGTGCAATCAAGGGGTACAATGTGCTGGTTTCATATACAATCTGAAATATTCTCATCAAACTGTTCAATGTAACCTTCATGGCATTTTCTTAGTTATTGTATGTAGACATTTATATTCTGCATTTAGTAGGTTTCACCTGTACCCATTCTAACAAGCACCACATAACTGATTTTTGTATAATGCTATACCTACACTCATTCATTAGTTCTAGTAATACTTCAGATTTTCTACAGAGATAACTAAATCACCTGTGAATTATTTCTTTCTTTCCAATCTGAATAACACTTACTTCCAAATTCTTTCACTGATGGCACTGGCTGGAACCTCCAAGGCAATGCTGAATAGAGCTGGTGAGAATGGACATCTCTATTTGTTCTTAATTTTTTTTTTTTTAAGTGTTTGGTTTTTCACCAATAAATACAATATCAACTAAGGAGGTTTTTCATAGAAGCACATTAACAGAATGACAAAATTCATTTCCATTCCCAGTTTGTTGAGTTTACCAATAATGGATATAGGATTTCATCAAATCATTTTTCTACATCTAAGGAGATGATCACATGATTTTTACTTTTTAGTCTACTAATATCATAAATTACATTGTTGATTTTTTTTTAATGTTAAACCAAATTCATATTTCTGAGATAAACTCCACATGGTTTTGACATGTTATCCTTTTAATACGTGGGTCACCATGAAAATTTTGAGACAGACTGTGCTATGGTCCATTATTTCACTTCCAAGAAACACAGTTGACAGCATCCTTTCTGATTTATCCACGCAAGTTTCAATTTGCTCAGCTTTTTGGTATTGCTGGAAAATGTTATGTTTCATCACTTTTGTGTACCTAAAAACTTTCATAACAGCCCAAATACAAATACAAACTGGATTTGCTAAAAATCTAGTTTAGATTTTGGCAATTATATCCCTTAGCTATACTGGTCTACAGGTTTCATATAATGTATTTTATTTTCTAGTTCTAGTATCCCAGCAATGTTGGCATCATAAATCTTAGAAAATATTCCCTTCACTTCAATATTTTTGAAAACATTGTATAAAACTGATATTTTTTTTCTGTAAATATTTGGGATAATTCATTAGTGAAACTATCGAAACCTTGAGTTTTCTTTGTGAGAACATTTCTAACTACACTTTCTATTTCTTTAACACATTAAGAACTATTCAGGTTACCTATTTTCTTCTGCTTCCTTTGGGATTAATTTGCTCTTCTTTTTCTAGTTTCTTAAGGTGGAAGGTGAAGTCATTTAAAATGCAGATCTTTCTTTGTTAATAATACAGATATTTAGTGTAAATTTCCCCCTAAATATTTTTCGGTGACATCTAACACGTCAGATTGCCATTGTCATCTAGTTTAAAATACTTTCTAATTTCCCTTTACATTTCTTTTTTTTATTCATGGATTACTTAACAAGTGTATTTAATTTTCAAGTATTTGGGAGATTTTTCAAACATTTTTCCATTAATGATTTCTAGTTCAATTATAACTAGATAATTTTTGTATGATCGGAATCCTTCTGAATCCACTAAGACTTGTTCGTTATGGCCCAGATATATATTTATTTTTGTGAATGTTTTGTGTAAACTTGTAAACAAATAAATGTGTATTCTTCTGTAGTTAGGTGAAGTGTTCTTTAAATGCAATTAGGTCAAGTCGGCAAACAGCATTATTCAAGTCTACTATACCTTTGATCATTTTCTGTCCACTTGTATCAATTACTGAAATCTCTAATTATAATCACAGATTTCATAATTTATCTTTGCATTTCTGCTAGTTTTTGTTTCATGTGTTTTGAAGCTCTGTTATTAAGTACATAAACACTTGGCACTGTTATATGTCACTTAATTAACTGACTCCTTTAGTATTATGAATGAAATTACCTTCTTCATCCCTGGTAATAGCCGTTGCTCTAGAAATCTATTTTGGGCTCGGCGCCTATAACTCAAGCAGCTAAAGTGCCAACCACATACACCAGAGCTGGCAGGTTCGAATCTAGCCCAGGCCTGCCAAACAACAACTACAACCAAAAAAAAAAATAACCAGGCATTGTGGCAGCTACATGGGAGGCTGAGGCAAGAGAATTGCTAAAACCCAAGAGTTTGAGGTTGCTGTGAGACAGCTTGAGGCTCTGTCTCAAAAATAAATAAATAAAATAACATAAAATAAAATCTACTTTGATGTTAATTTAACCACTCCAAATTTCTTTTGACTAAGTTACCATGTTACATCTTTTTCCAGTTTTACTTTCAATCACTTTGTGTTTACACTTAAAGTATCTCATAGGCAAGCACGTAGTTGGATCTTACTTTTATATCCAATCTATCTCAGCCTTTAAATTGAGATGTTTAAACTATGTTGATTATTCAAATGCTTAGGTTTGAGTCTATCATCTTGCTATTTGCTTCATATTTGCCCCATTTGGTCTTTATTGAAGTTTTTATCTTTTCTTGGCTTCTATTGGATTATTGTGCATGACTCCATGTTATGTTTGTTTGTTTTTCTTTTTGGCTTATTAGTTATAACACTGTTTTGCTATTTTAGTGGCTGCTCTAGGCTTTCTGGTATACATCTTCAACTTACCACAATAAAGTAATACTATAACACCCCCTGCAGAGCATCAGAATCCTTTTATTTCAGGTTAAGGTGAGGGTATAAACAACTAGGTTATGATGTTTGCATTAGATACAGTCCCTCTTGTAGCTGTGACACGCACCCAAGAGATGTGCCATATTCCCTTAGGTTGTGTCCATTAGGGGGAGCACACCAATCCCCCCTTCCTCCTACCCTCTCTTCCCATCCTCTTTCCCCCTTCCCCCCAATTTGCATTGGATCGAGTTTTTCTCCTATGTGGGAGTGAATGAGATCTTCTATGGGCTTCATAATAGTATTGAGTACATTGGATACTTGCTTTTCCATTCTTGTGATACTTTACTAAGAAGAATGTGCTTCAGCTCCATCCAGATTAACAAAAGACATAAAGTCTCCATCTTTTTATGGTTCAATAGTATTTCATGGTATACATATACCACAGCTTCTTGAGCCATTCCTGGGTTGCTGGGCATTTAGATTGTTTCCACATTTTGGCAATTGTAAATTAGGCTGCAATAAACAATCTAATGCAGCAGTTTCTCAACCTGTGGGTCGGGACCCCATTGGGTTGTGACCCCTTTGGGTTGTATTAAAAGTTCACAGCATTAGGAAGGTTGAGAACCACTGATCTAGTGCAAATGTCCTTATGCTAAAATGATTCTTTTCTTCTGGGTAGATGCCTAGTAATGGGATTGCAACACCAAATGGAAGGTCTAATTTGAGTTCTTTGAGGATTCTCCATACTTCTTTCCAAAGAGGCTGCATTAGTTTGCTGATCCACCAACAGTGTAGAAATGTTCCCTTCTCTCCACATTTGCACCAGCAACTGCAGCTTTGGGGCTTTGAGACTTTGTGACATGGGCTAATCTCACTGGGGTTAGGTGATATCTCGGGGGTGGGGAGTTTGATTTTCATTTCTCTGATAATTAGGGACAATGAGCATTTTTCATGTGTTTGTTAGCCATTTGTCTGTCTTATTCAGAGGTTCTGTTCATATCTGTCGCCCAGTGATAGATCAGATTGTTTGCTCTTTTTTTGTTGTTGAATAATTTGAGTTCTCTGTAGATTCTAGTTATCAATCCTTTGTCAGATTCATAACATGCAAAACTTGTCTGATGCCGAAGACTATTTGTTTTAATTGTTGTGTCTGTAGTTGTGCATAAACTTTTCAGCTTAAGTCCCATTTGTTTAATTTTGCCATTGTTGCAAATGCCACTGACATCTTCTTCAGAAAATCTTTCCCCAGACCAACTATCAAGGGTTTTTCCCATACTTTATTCTAAGATTTTTATTGTTTTATGCCTTAGATTTAAATCTTTTATCCTTCTTGAGTCAATTTTTGTAAGTGGTGAAAGGTTCGAATCCATTTTCAGTCTTTTACATGTGGTTATCTAGTTCTCCTAATACTGTTTATTGAATAGGGACCTAGTGTATGCTTTTGCTTGGTTTATGAAACATCGGTTGGCAACAAGAGACTAGTTTCATCTCCTGGTTTTCTATTTTGTTCCATATGTCTATGTCTCTATTTTTGTGCCAATACCATACTGTTTTGATCACTGTTGACTTGTAATATTAGGTTGTTTCAAAAGTTATGTCCGTTTTAATGTCATGTGTTTTTGTAGCTCCAGATCTCAATAAATATTTATTCTACTGTGTCGTGGTATATACTGATCGATGGAGAATTTTGTACTCTATACATTGACGCTGTTCATTTTTTTCTACTTTTAATTTTTTTTATTCTTTTCAGCCTATTACTATATGATGTCATTAAGCGATTTTGGGCCAATTTTTCTCTACGAATTCAAATTGAACCAAAGCGCTGCCGAAACAGCCCGAAAAATTAACCAGGCATTTGGCAATGATAGTGTTAATGAACGCACTGTTCGACGTTGGTTTGCAAAATGTCGTTCCGGAAATTTTAGCCTCGAAGATGAGCCCCGAAGTGGTCGATCTAGAGTAATCCAGGACGAGGATTTGAGGACCCTGGTGGAGACTGACCCATCACAAACGGTGCATGGGATGGCGGAACAACTGGGTATCAACTCCCATGCAGTTTTTGATGGTTTAAAACGTATTGGAAAGGTCAAAAAGCTCGAAAAGTGGGTGCCCCAAGATTTAAACGATCGGCAGAAATTGTCACATTTCGAGGTTTCTTCTTCATTGCTTTTGCGCAACCAAAACGATCCTTTTTTGGATCAGATCGTCACTTGTGATGAAGAGTGGATTCTCTACGACAATAGGAAACATTCAGGACAGTGGTTGGACACTGATGAGCCACCCAGGCACTTCCCAAAGGCAAAACCCCACCAAAAAAAGATCATGGTTACTGTATGGTGGTCAGCGTCTGGTGTGATTCACTATAACTTTCTGCAACCAGGCCAAACCATTACAGCAAAGCCCTAGTGTGAGGAAATCGACGAAATGTACCAAAAATTGCATCAGCAGCAGCCAGCACTGGCCAACAGAAGAGGTCCAATCCTGCTCCACGACAAGGCCCGGCCGCACGTCTCACAAATCACTGCTCGAAAATTAAAGGAATTGAGCTTCGAAGTTCTGCCCCACCCACCATACTCCCCAGACCTCTCGCCAACCGACTACCATCTTTTCAAGCACTTCGATAACTTTCTCACCGGTAGAACCTTTGCCAATCAGGACCTAGCAAAAATGGCCTTCGTTGACTTCATTGAATCCTGAGCACCCAATTTTTATGCCGACGGAATTAATCGACTTGTGTTACGTTGGCAAAAGTGCACTGATTCAAATGGCGCTTATTTCGATTAAATTGAATAAATATTCACTGAGATATTATAGTTTAAAGTAGACTCATAAAAACAGACAAAACTTTTGAAATGACCTAATACCAACATTTTTATAGAAAGAGGAGTTTCTCTTTCTTGCCCAGGCAGGTCTTGAACTCCTGGCCTCAAGTGGTCCTCAGCCTCTAAAGTGCTGAGATAACAGTGTAAGCCACTGTACCCATCTGAAAAATCCTGTTTTCTCTTTCCACAAACAAATCCATACTTTCTGGGATCTGAAGCTTCTCTCCTGCCTGTGTCCTGAAGTACTGATCCCAGTTTAGACTAAAAGGGGGCTTTGAAAGCAAAGGTCCAGGCTTGGCGCTTGTGGCTCAAGGGATTAGTTTAAATCCCAGCATCCTCCAACTCCTGGGCTTAAGCAATTCTCCTGCCTCAGTCTCCCAGTAGCTGGGACTACAGGCGCCCACCACAACGCCCGGCTGTTTTTTGGTTGCAGCTGTCATTGTTGTTTGGTGGGCCTGGGCTGGATTCGAACCCACCAGCTCAGGTGTAAGTGGCTGGTGCCTTAGCCTCTGGAGCCACAGGCGCTGAGCCAAACATAAAGAATTTTTAAAAGGTATTGCTTTGCCATTCTGTGAAAGTATCACATGCTCACTGTAGAAATATTTAGGAAATTCGTCAGAATAGAAAGAAGAAAACAAAAACTTCTCATAATGTCTTTGCTCAAAGGCTACCACTGTTAACGTGTTGGTATTTCCGACATTTTTTTCTTTGTGTATATAAGAATATGTATTTTGGGACAAATAGGGAGTTGTAAACAGTTGCCTAATTATCTTGATAACATTTGAGAGCCCCTTTCCTCTCTCCCTAGCAAACCAATCTTTTGGACTTAAAAAGATGTAGGTGAAAGTGAATCTCACCCATTCTTTCTGATTGAGATTGTGTGGGTCTGCTCTTCTCAGTTTTTGCAGTATGTGGGAAGTTGAGATAAACTTCCGAAAACGGTCTCCTTTCAGTTACAGATTTAATAGAAATGGTATTACATATCTCTTGTTTGAACTCAAGGTGCTTTTCTCAGTTTTTTAAAACACCACCTAGAGAGATCTTTCAGGTTCTTTTTGCTCTGGAGATGTGCATTGGAAACAAAAACCTTAAGTCAGTTTCTTCACTTTTTACGGATTGGACTCTTAGTAATTATCCCTTCTTCTGTTAAACAAGAGAAGACAGATTAAATTTCTAACAGTAAGGCAAAAAAAACAATCCATTTACAGCATTAGTCTTA
>CAUYPK010025354.1:0-43234 GCA_963574355.1 Loris lydekkerianus
TGAGAATTTTTGCATCTATGTTCACAAGGGATATTGGTCTATGTAAAAACAAAGAGCAAAAACATGACTAAAACAAAAATAAAATCCTCTACACAACTTGGAATAACAAATAGGCCAGTTCAGTTTGCAGACTAAAAGCCAAAGTTCTATGCTTTCACGGCATGGCCTTGATTTCCAGTTGGGGACCCAGCCTCCCTTGCTTTGGTATTTGTGTGACTTTAGAGGAGTACCAATGATTGCTGATTCTTTTCCCTTCCTTGGACAGTTTTTAATTTCTTGTCCTATATAGTTTGCAGGAGGCAACAAGGCCTTTGGGCCTTTACGTCTAGATGGTGAGCCAAAAAACCAATACCTTAGACATTATAGCCAGATAGAAAGGTATGTTTTACCCCATTGGTGGCTCACAAAACTTTCTGGGCATCCTTGGTTAAATCATAACTTTGGTTAAACTTAATTTAAAAGTATCTTTCGTTTTGAAAGAAAAAGCTCAAAACCAAAAAATATCAGCTGTTTTTCTAAATCTGATAGATAATATTTAAAGGAATTTTTTTAAACTAGCCATGTCACTAACACATCCCTTTTTATCTTTCATAAATATAAGTAAGGAAATTGCTTAGGATGTGAGATCTCTGCAATTTTTTCAAATTTTAGGAATTTTTCTATTTCAAAGGATTTATATTCTGGGCATTGATAATTGAAACTTTCAATAATATATTTATTCCAATTGTGCCTCAATCCAATTGCCTCTTCAAAGAGGAAACAATCCCAAAGAATTCTCTTTTCAATATCTCCTTTTCTGGCTTTGGTTAAGATGGTATTGGCCTTGTACTTATCACCAGTCACAAAAATTAATGTGCAATTGGTGACAGACTTAAACCTAAGGCATGCAACCATAAGAATTCTGAAAGAAGAGGTTGGAAAAACTCTTATTGACATCAGCCAAGGCAAAGAAATTATGAAGAATACCCCAAAGTCAATCACAGCAACAACAAACACAAACAAATGGGTCCTGACTAAATTTAAGGGCTTCTGCACATGCCTCAGTGCCTGTAGCTAAGTGGTTAGGGCACCGGCCTGATGGATCAGAGCTTATGAGCTCGAACCTGGCCCAGGCCTGCTAAACAATAATAATAACAACAACAACAAAAAAAAAAGCCAGGCATTGTGGCAGGCACCTGTAGTCCCAGCTACTTAGGAGGCTGAGGCAAGAAAATCACTGAAGCCTAAGAGTTTGAGGTTGCTATGAGCTGTGATGCCACAGTACTCTACCAAGGGTGACAAAGTTAGACTCTGTCTAAAAAAAAAACTTCTGCACAGCCACAGAAACAATCAATAAAGTAAATTAACAGCCTACAAAATGGGAGAACATATTTGTGTGCTATACATCTGAGCAAGGGCTAATAACCAGAATCTATAAGAAACTTATACAAATACACAAGAAGGCATCAAACAACTGCATTAAAAAGTGTATAGAGCTGGCGATGCCTGTGGCTCAAAGGAATAGAGCTCCAGCCCCATATACCAGAGGTGGTGGGTTCAAACCCGGCCCCATCCAAAAACTGTCCCCCCCCCCAAAAAAAAAAAAAAAGTGTTTAGAACCATGAATAGAAGCTTTTGAAAAGAAGATAGTCTAATGACCAATAAACATGAAAAAAAAAATGCTCAATGTTTCTAATCATCAGGGAAATTCAAATCAAAACCACCATGAGATATCACCTAACTCCAGCGAAAATAGCTTTTATTTAAAAGTTCCAAAACAACAGATGCTGGTGTGGGTGTAGAGAGAAAAGAATACTTATACACTGTTGGTGGGACTGAAAACTGGAATAACCTCTTCAGAAAGTTATATGAGGATATCTCACAGGACGCAAAGTTGATGCACTATTTGTTTCAGCAACCTCACTGCAGGGTATTTACCCAAAGGAAAAAAAGAAACAGTCTATTAATGCAGAATACAAATGTCTACATACAATAACTAAGAAAATGCCATGAAGGCTATGTTGAACAGTTTGATGAGAATATTTCAGATTGTATATGAAACCCATACATTGTATCTCTTGATTGCACTAATTTACACAGCTATGATTTCGTAATTAAAAAAAAAAAAAAATCAAAGTTCCAGGGTTTTGTGTAAGTAAATGTCCTCTGGATATCCGAGGCTTCAGGACTGGCTTACTTCGCTTGATTTTATCTGTTTCTTGGTGTGTTTTTGACCCTTGAAGGTTTTCCTTTTCCTACCAGCTCAGCTATATAACTTTCAAAATAATTGAAATTTATATATATTTTTTAAAAAGTTAAATAGGTGGCAATGCTTCTGAGCTCATTTTACAAGGCCAGACGTATCCTGATACCAAAACTAGACAATACTACAAGAAAAAAGAAATTACATGCCAAAATCCTTGCTTCAAGAAACACTGGCAAAAATTCAATAGTACATTAAAAGACTCAACCCCAAAATCATGAGGGTGATTTATCCCTGTGATGCAAAGATGGTTTAACATACATGAATCAGTAAACGTAATAACATATAAACAGAATAAGGATTAAAAAATCAAATCTCATTAGATTCAGAAAAAATCTTTGACAAAATTCAACATCCTCTCATGATAAAAACTCTCAACAAATGAGAAATATAATATACTTCAACACATTAAAAACAATACATAGCATGCCCAAAGATAATATCTTCCTGTACTCAATGGTGAAACATTTAAAGCTTTTCCTCTAAGATCAGGATGGCGAACTTGCCACTCCTATGTAAAATAGCATGGGAATTCCAAGCTAGAGAAAGTAGGCAAGAGAAAGAAAAATACATTGAAATTGGAAAGGAAAAAGTGAATAGAAATTAAAATTGGAAAAGAAGAAGGGAAATTGTGTATTCCTGCAGAAAACATGATAAATGAATTTAGTAACGTTGCAGGATAAAAAAAAGAAAATCAACATTCAAAAATCAGTGGTATTTTTGCATATTAACAAAAAACTATCCTCTCAAAATTAAGAAAATAATCCCATTCACAAAAGCATCTAATGCAGTGGTTCTCAACCTTCCCAATGCCACAGCCATTTAATATATTTCCTGTGGGTCGTGTCCCACAGGTTGAGAACCTCTGATCTAAAGGAATAAAATACTTAAGAATAATTTAAAACAAGGATGTGCAATATTTGTACACTGAAATCGATAAAACAGCAAGGAAATAAACTGAAGATGCAAATAAATGGAAAGCTATCCCATGCTCATGGATCAGAAGAATCAATATTGTCAAAATATCCTTATTCCCACAAAGAATCCACAGACTCAATAGCTATCAAAATTTCAACAGTATTTTTTATAGAAATAGAAAAAAATATTCTAAATTTTGTAATAAGCTACAAAAGCCCCCAAATAAAACAGTCTTTGAATTAAACAAAAAAACTGGGGACATCAGACTTACTGATTTCAAATTACATTACAAAGCTATAATAGTCAAACCAGTATGGTACTCTCACAAAAGCAGACCTCATAGATCAGTAGAAAGAAACATACACATCTATAGTCAACTAACCTTAACAAGCGCCTTAAGAATACATAATTGGAAAAAGGATAATCTCTTCAATAAACAAAGCTGATAAAATTGAGCACATGCAAAAAAAAAAAAAAAAAAAAAAAAAATTGAGTTCACATCTCTCACTGTACCCCCAAACAAGTCCAAAAGTATTAAAGACCTAACATAAGACCCCAAACTTTGAAATTCCTGGAAGAAAACATAGGGGATAAGCTCCATGACATTGGTCCTGGTATAGGTGTTTTTGATATGACACAAAAAGCACAGGCAACTAACAGGAAAAATAAATAGAATGAAAACAAAAAGTTTCTGCACAGCAAAGGAAACAACTAATAAAATGAACGAGCAACCTAGGAATGGGACAAAATATTTGCAAACCATATATTAAAAAGAGAATATCCAAGATATAAAAGGGCTTCATACAACTTACTAGCAATAAGTAAATAAATAACCCAATTAAAAATGGCCAAAAGATCTGAATACACATTTTTTCAAAGAAAGCATACAAATGGGCAGCAGCTATATGTAAAGGTATACAAACATCACTAATGAAAAGGTATACAACATCACTAATCCTTAGATAAATTTTGCATTTCATTTATCGAAATGCAAAACAAAACAAAGAGATAGGACATCATGCCTGGTAGGATGGCAATTATCAAAAGGATAACAAGTTCTAGAAAAAATGTAGAGAAAAAGGAAACCTTATATGTATACATAGTTGGCAAGAATGTACATAGGTAGAGCGAAAATGGTCTTTAAAATAGATATACCATATGATTCAGTGATCTCACTTTTAGGTGTACACCCAAAGGAAATAAAATCACTTCCTTGAAAAGGCATTTGCATCCCATGTTCCCTGAAGTGTTATTCACAGTAGCCAAGATATGTAAACAACCAAAGTATCCATATATGAATGAGTGGATAATGAAAATGTTGGGGGGGTGGGGGGTGTAAATATATGCAAATGTATATTATTAGTAATTGAAGACACATACACAATAAATATTCAGCCTTAAAAATGAAGAAAATCTTAACTAATTGCAACCAGATGGATGAACCTAAAGGTGAAAAGAAATAAACAAAATAAGCCACACATAGAAAGACAAATACTGCATTATCTTACTTATATATGGAGTCTAACAAAATAAAACTCATAAAAATGTTAGTATTCAGCCTGGATGGATCTTTAGTGTGAAAGTATCAGGGCCTGGGTTGAGGGAAATGGAGAGATGTGGATCAAAGGGTATAAATTTTCAGGTGAGATGAATAATGTCTGGAGATCTAATTACAGAATGATATTTACAGTTAAAATATTGTACACTTGAAATTTTCTGAGTGATATTAAATATTCTCACTATAAAAAATGTGAAGTGATGGACATGTTAATTAGCTTGATTTTGGCAATCATTTCATAATGTACACATACAAAACATGATATATACCTTAAATACACACAACTTTTATTAGTCAATTATAACTCAATAAAATGGAAAAAATCTAAAACTTATATTAAAAATAAATTGCATTTCTATCAAATGACAACAAATATAACTGAAATTTAAAACACAATATAAATTAAAATGTATAGTTGTAAGTGTAACAGGACATGTAGAGGACCAGTATGCAGATAATTACTAAATGCTGATGAAATAAATTTAAAAAGATTTTTTATTTTCTAGTTACTCAATGTATGAAAGATATCAATTCTCCCCAAACTGATGTACACAATTCATATCAAAGTCTCAGCTATATTTTTTGTAGACATATAAGAGCTTATTTTAGAATACATGTAAGAACTAAATAGCTAAAATAATTTTTAAAACATAAAAGGAAAATAGAGGTAGGTCAGTGTTAAGACAGTATATAATGACAGTAATTAAAGACAGGATGGTACTGGCTGAGCGATATTAACACAGAACAATGATAAAGAATAGAAAGCCCAGAAGTAGATCCATATATGTAAGTTTAATTCACTTTTGATCCATATATATTTAAGTAATTAATGGAGAAATAATAGTTTTTTCAATAGTGCTGTCGCAATTGTATGTTCATAGCTTTAAAAATTATATACTAACTTAAACCTTGTAAATTTCATTAAAATTAACTCAAAATGAATCATGGTGGCTCGGCATCTGTAGCTCAAGCAGCTAGAACGCCATCCACATACACCAGAGCTGGCGGGTTTGAATCCAGCCCTGGCCTGCCAAACAACAATGACAACTACAACCAAAAAATAGCCAGGCATTGTGGCAGGCTCCTGTAGTCCCAGCTACTAGGGAGGCTGAGGTAAAAGAACTGCTTAAGCCCAGGAGTTGGAGGCTGCTGTGAGCTGTGATGACGTGCTACTCTACCCAGGGGGGACAGCTTAAGGCTCTGTCTCAAAAAAACAAACAAACAAAAAAAAAAAAACATGGATATAAATGTAAAATATAAAGCTGTAAAATATTTTTTAAAAAAGAAGAAGAAAATGTTCAGGATCTTGAGCTAGGCAAACATTTCTTAAATGTAGCAGTAAAAACAACAAATAAATGGAAAAATGCTAAATGGAACTTCACGAAAATTTAAAAGTTTTGCTTTATGAAATACCTGTCCAAGAAAAACAAGGTACAGACTTGGAGAATATACTATATTTGGAAACCATACACTCAATAAAGGATTCCTACCTACTACATAAGTTAAAAGATAACAAAACTCAACAGTGAAAAACAAAATAACTAGAAAGTGAGTCAAAGATATAAACAGACATTTCATCATACGGGACATAATGACGGCAAAAAGCACATATAAAGATGTTCAACAAAAACCACAAGGAAATGTAATTGTAAATGTACTAGAATGTCTAAAACAAAGAAAAGCTATCAAGATGGCAAACTAGAAAGCTACAAACCCTTATTGCCCCCAGAGAATGTTAAAAAATAACTAAAGACTGACTAAAGTAACTTTATATTAATAGAAACTCTAGAAACCAAAGCCCTCCAGCAACAAAATAAATGCCCACTCAAGAAAAGCCATTCAACATGGTAGAATATTTCATGGTATCCTTACTTACCCTTGCCCCACCACCTCACAGAAATGGCATAGTTGGGAGAAAGCAACCAATATCCTTTAGGCCAAAATGGACCGAATAAAAATATTTACAATGTTCTAATGAGTCTGTGGATTAGTTTTTGTCTCAGCTGACATGATGCTCAGAAAAAAATAGTGTAGCTCAATTCTCTGACTAATGGAAATTATTTTAGGCAGTAGAAGGCACAGCAGCACAAAAAAACACACACACAGACACACACACACGGGGGACTGTACACCTTGGATGCCTGGGACAAGAATTACGAATGAAAGAATGCAGTAGAATATATAAGGCCCTAAGAAGCAGCTGTATTAGTAGTCTTTGGAAAGTTATGACATTTAACAGTAGCTATATACATCAAAGAAATTAGAAAAGTTTAAGTTTTTAGGGCTCTGCCCTCATTAATGTACTGATGCCCCTATAAAAGGGGCCCATGGGAGTTAGTTTCTTTTCTTTTGCCCTCCCACATTCCACTAAATGAGAAAACAGAAAGAAAGTCTACCTAAGATGCTGGCATCTTGACCTTAGACTTCCCAGACTCAAGTACTATGAGAAATGAATTTCTGTTCTTTAAATCATCCAGCCTGTTGTATTTTATTATTACAGCAGCATTAAACAAAGACATCTGTTCTTATCACTTCTATTCAACAAAGTAATGAAGGTTATTAGCTAATGCAGTAAGGCAATTTTTTTTAAAGGAGGAGAAATACAGGCACCTGGATTGAAAAGGAAGATGTAAAACTACCATTATTCACAAATAACATGATCAAGTATTTAGTAAATCCTAAGGTATCTCCCCCCCCCCAATACCACCAGAATAATTGAGTTCAAGAAGAATATAGTATACAAACTCAATATAAAAATATCAATTGCATTTGGCAATGAACAATGTGAAAATCAAATTAAGAAAACAATGCTATTTATTCACAATAGTATCAAAAAGAACAGAGAGCTAAGCACGTGTAGTCCAAGCTACTTGGGAGACTGAGGTAAATGGATCACTTGAGCACAGGAGTTCAAGTATGTAATATGCTATGTACACACCTGTGAATAGCCACTGCACTCCACCCTGGGCAACAGCGAGACCCCCACCCCCCAAAAAAGAACAAGAATAAATTTAACAAAAGAAGCACAAATTTTATACACTGAAAACTACAGAACACTACTGAAACAAAGATACAATAAATGAAATAAATGGAGAGTTCAGTCCAGATTTATGGAAAGACTCAACATTAAGATGGGAATTTGCAATCTGTCAGAATCCTAACAGTTTTTACAGAAACTTATAGGCTGATTGTAAAATTTATATAGAAATGTATATAACCCACAATAGTAAAAACCATTTTGAAAAGGACAAAAGTTAGAAAGTT
Organism: Loris lydekkerianus; assembly: GCA_963574355.1. Taxonomy (NCBI): domain Eukaryota; kingdom Metazoa; phylum Chordata; class Mammalia; order Primates; family Lorisidae; genus Loris; species Loris lydekkerianus. The sequence goes on from CAUYPK010025354.1 coordinate 7,983, forward strand.
TTAAAAGTTTATAAAGTCACCGTAATCAACACAGTGTGGCACTGGCATAAGGATAGACATATAGATAAATGCAACAGAACAGAGTATCCAGAAATAAAGCCTCATACATATAGTGAATTAATTTTCAATTAAGGTACCAGGCAGTTCAATAGGAAAGGAATAGTCTTCTCAACAAATAGTGCTGAAACAACCTGATATCCCAAAGCAAAAAGATAACTTTAGACCCTTACCTCATGCCACACAGAAAAATTAAAACTGGACCACAGATCTCAAAGTAAGAGCTACAACAAAACTCGTAGAAAAAAACACAGAAGAAAATCTTTATAACCTAGAGTAAGGCAAAAAGTTACCAGATATAACACTATAAAGTAAGATCTATAAAAGTGATAAGCTGGACTTCATCAAAATTAAGAATTTTAATGCTTCAAAAGATACTATTAAGAAAATGAAAAGCCAGGAATAAAAAAAGATATTTGCAAAGTGTATCTCTGATACAAAGGACTTGTATCCAGAACATATAATCTTCACAACTCAAATATTAAGATAACCCAATAAAAAAATGATCAAGGGGGGCAGAATACAATGCCAGACCAGAGGAGCTGAGCTCTGATCCACTGAACTCTCCTAGTACCCCGGGAGAATAAAAAAGAACCCAGCCATAACTGGCACAAGGACCTTACCCAGAGTTATAGCTCAGGGAGCACAACAAGGTGGTGGTCTGCAAGACACAGCAAGTGATCTAGAGCAGTGGAGATCTGACTCATTAGGTAAGTGATTGGGAGCCAGCAGGAATAGCTAACCACCACCACCCCCCTCCAGAGGTCCAGGGATGGGAGGAAGCCTATCAGTTGGAGTGGATGTGCCTTTGGTTTCCTGGCTAGCAAAGCAGCCATTCTGGGAAGGGCACAGCTGCCATGGGGCTGCCATTGTGGAAAGGTCAAAGAAGGTCCTGAAGTTGGGCCTGTTACCAGGGGCCTAAAGCACAACTTAGTTCCACCTGCCAGGATCAAACCTTCACTCTTGGGACAGGCTGAGTGACTCCCACACCCCATGGAAACTGTTGTCAAGGGAGACTATGAAAGATTCTGGAGAGCTTTAAGATCCCAACATAGCAGGGTCTGAATGCTGCTGAAATAATCAGGCAATCACCAAAGATAACTAAGTTAGGAATAAGGACCATAAAGGTTGCCAGCTGTATTGGCCATCTCCTAAAAAACCACAGTGCCACCTAATGTCCCAGCAACATATCACAATATATATAGTCCTATTAAGTTGACCCCTTCTGTTTTGGGGGGCGGTGGTATTTTGTTCAATGATTTTTATGTATTTTTTTCTTCTGTTCTATGTTGCTGAGGTTGATGCTGTTTGGGGCTGAGGTTTTGTTTGTTGTTTTGTTTTTGCAACCCGCCACCTCTGCCATATGGGGCCAGAGCCCTACTCCTTTAAACCACAGGTGCCACCCCTATCTGAGCTTTTTTTTGTTTTGTTGTGTTATTTTGTTTTGCTAACTTTAATCAAGAGGAAGGACTCCTGTATTTTTGCCTACAGTATTTTAGCTTCATTAATTCTATTTCACTCCTCTCCACTCCCTCTTTTAATAGATTCTTCTACTTTTCTCATCTTTCCCACATCACTCACTCATTCAGCACCTAATATATCCCCTCCTTTCTTCGGTCTTGGCCCTTCCCTCACACTTCAGCACACTTAGGGGAATTCTCTGGACTTCCTCCTGTGAAATCCCCTGAGAGCTTTCCTCTGCAAGTGTCAGCTATTAACCATAGTGGGGTTCATTTTTCTCACATTAATACAAAGTATGTAGAACAAATGCCAGAATTTGTTCATTAGTTCAACATCAGATTTCTAGGTTGGCATTATTCATCTACCTACCATTCATTGTCAAGACAGCTACAGTAGCTCTGATCATCACAACCACATTCAAACATAAGCAGGGTGCAGCACTAGACAGCTTCTCCTTCAGAACTTTCCTCTTAAGAAACCCTCATCTGACCACCACTCCTTACCTCTATTAGTCAGATATAGTCACATGCCAATCCCTAAACCAAGAGCTAAGACATCTTTCCTGAGATCTCAGACCCATACCTCAACAGAATCCAAGCTCTCACTAGCAGGGAGGACATTTAAGTAGGGAAGTAAAGGTGCCTGCCACAGCACCTGTCTTTAGATTATCCTTCAACCTTCTCACAACCCTTCTCTAGCTTTGTGGTTATCTAAGGTTATGCTCTGGAGGAAAAATGCAAACCCACCCCCTGCTCCAGGCCTCCCCTATGCACGGGAACTTCTTTCTCAGCACTCACTTAAGTCTAACTGTAGTTTCATTTCCTCCTGTTTTACTGAGTATTGGTAAAATTCCATTTTGGTAGAAAAAAATGGCTGTTCACTATAAATTTTCCTATAATCCATTGCATATAATGTGACTCATTGTTCTCAGCCCTCCAGGTTTAGCACTTCATGTTTATGCAAAATTTCAAAATGTCATTTTCCCTTAATTACCTGTTTCTGTCATTATCTTCAGGGTCAATTCTGGCAAGTACCCCTTGGTCATTTCTGAGTTATTTGTCCTTCCTTCCATGGTCAGTAAGCTAATCCTCTTAGCCTAATTCTAATAGTGGAAGAACTTCAAAGATGAGGGAAAAACAAAAACTACTTTATTAAAATGTATCACTATGTGTGCATGAGGACAGGGGTTTATGTGAATGCCATACTTTCCAATTTTGCTGTGAACCAAAAACACCTCCAGAAATTAAAGTTTATTAAGAATACTTTATTCCAAGGCGGGCAAATCACCTGAGCTCACAGCTCCAAGACCAGCTTGAGCAAGAGCAAGACCCCGTCTTTAAAAAATAACTGGGTGTTGCAGCAGGCATCTGTAGTTCCAGGTACGCATGAGCCTGAGGCAGGAGGATCTCTTGATCCCAAGAGTTTGAGGTTGCTGTTAGCTACAACGCCACAGCACTCTACCAAGGGTGTCAAAGTGAGACTGTGTCAGAAAAATTTTATTAGCTCCAGTTCTCCACATACATACCAGATCCTGTGCCAGAGGCAATACATATTTGACAGAGTTCAAATAAAATGGAAGGCCTCCCTCTTTTAGCCAGCTTTCTCTGCTCCTCACAGTGAAACCTAACACACGTTAACCTTGGCCTTCTGAACTTCACCAGACTCAAGATTTGGTTCAGGGTTGGGAGAACTGTTCAAATGCGGCCACCTAAGTTTAACAGCAGGAGCTTCTCAGTCTTTATGCTTATTCCTAATGCCCACTACAGAAGAGTTGCCAGCAACTTTTCCTTCCTCCTTTTCTTCCTTAATAATGGGAACTGTGATTTTATTTTTTAGCCTGACAATTCTCTCTAGGATCCCTTGAAGCCTATTAGTCTGTGATAGTTCCAACTGACAACATGGAAAGTCACCAGGTCACATTTCTTGAGTTTATCAGGTAACTGTCCAACTCTTGACATCTTCACGCCAGAAAAAAGCTGTGATGGCCAGTTATAGAAGTCATGCTGTGATAAAAAGGTGACATTGAGAATAAAAACCATGTGCTAGGGATAAGAGAAAAAATATAATTTAAAACAGTGGTCATGAAGCTTCCATACCAGCCCTGGGTTACCTCTCTTATTTCTGCCTTGTTCTGTTGTTACTAGCAGCTCAATGCAGGGAGTCCACCCCATTCTTACTTATGAAAGACTAGTTTTTAAGTCAAACTAAAATTATAATTTATGAATTTCAATTAGGTAGGATTTCATAATCTCAAGGATCAGCACAGTTCAGTCAGCAAACATTGCTGAGGTAAACGATGTCCGACTGCAAGATGGTTCGCCCCTCAACTTCTCTCCTACACCTGACCCTCCTTCCCCAATAACCCAAAAGTGGAAATCAAAGTAAACATAAAACCGGGAGCAAGGAACCTGAAAAATTAGTTCAATGTAGTAAGGAAAAAAAAAAAAAAAAAAAAAACATGAGCACCTGCAAATATGACCCCAATATTTTAATAAAGATGGTTATATACAAGATATGTATTTATAGTACTTTCATATAAAAACTAGAGAGAAATTATGAAATATTAGGGAATCACCCCATCCTCCTCTAGCATCATTGTCACTTTTCCTATGTTTTCATTTAACTCAAGCATACCTGAAATTGGTGTAATTATGCCAGATGTGAGACTTCTAAAGACTTTTAAATCTGATTTTAAAGAACTGAACCAAATGCCTTAAAAAGACACATCAAACTAACTCAATTTATAAGGGAAATTTAAAGCCTCAAGTTTGTCAGAGTAGAACATGCCCAGAACCTATCTCCTTTCTACTAGTAGATCATTCTTTCAGGAGACAGGACAGCAGAGGGGCAGGAAAGGAAACTTCATTGAATTCCCTTTCAACCTTCTTACCTTAGAGACTTTAAATATATTACTGTTCAAATAATTAGGAAAAAAGTAAACTTTTCCCTGAAATACAAATGCACACATCCAGACTTAGCAACATTCCTCTAATGCTTGAATCAGACTGGGAAAATGAGGGATAATCAGAACCATTTTTGCAAGGTAGTAATGTGCTTCAACAGGCCCGAAGAATAATTAGCCAAGAAAGGAGGGTGTCTGCAACAGATCTAATTGTGAGTCACTCAAGTGTTTACAAAAATAGAAGAGCTGGATATGGTTTAAGTTAGTTTTATTAATATAAATCTGTGAATGATAGTATAATCAGCAAATTACTGCTAATGAAAAACAAAATTACTTTAAAAGATCTTAAAATAAGTCTAAACACTTTCAAACGAAAAATGTATCTTCTTTAAGAACAGAGATGAAGGTTAAGAAAACATAGAAAAGTGCAAGTTTTCATATATTTTTATTGAAAAAATATTTAACAAATTATAGTTATCTTGGCAACCATACTTATCTTTTATTGATCTTCTATCCTTGTACACATTAAACAGACCAATCATAGGATTACATATCATAATGAGCAGTTCAAAGCAATGACCCATTCTCACACCACGCAATACTAAGAACTGTTCCAAATTTCAAGTCTCGAAGAGAAATCTAGAAACACAGCAAGCTAAATATTTACAAATACAGTATAGGAAACAATAAAGTATTTCAATAATTGTGTTAAATGCTTTCTTTCAAGTATAATGTAGGGACTACAGTAAGAACAGCTGACAATCTCGGAATCAAAGGGTAAAACTTGAACACAAACAAAACCCTATGCTTCCCAAAACCTTCCAGTGACCCCCCAAATGAAACATATAACTAGACTTCAGAAGTCTCAAATTCTCATTAGTTGATTTTCAGTCATCAGTGTTAGCCATGGTGCTGTTTGTAAGTCACCAACGCAAATACACTAGCTGTCTCTAGCATTCCTGCAATGTGTTTTCACTTATGAAAAAACCTATAGAAATAATCCTCCTTACACCAAAGCAAGGTAGCAAGAAAACAGCTTACCGTGGACTAATTAGGCCCTAAGAAAGGCAGCAGGTCGTATAGTTACCTCCTTGTGGGCAAAATCCCTGCCCTAAAACTATGCAACCTACTACCTCTTCCTAGGAACCCATTTTTTTTTTTTTTTTTTTTTTTTTGCTTGCTGGTCTTCTACTTGGCAGATAGATGCACTTCAAATTATACTGTTAAATTAGGCCATGCTGAGTTTTGTTTCAAATTCAAACCAATTAGAATTCTTTCATTGATGCTTCTGAAAAGTTACTAGGCACATGACTTTGGTAAAAACCACAAATCTATTTGTTTAAAATTAAAACTCCAGTTATAAAGGAATAAGAAAATAATGACTTAATGATACCTGCAGATGACAATCAGTAAGTAGTCTAATACTTAGCCCACCACCAGATACTATTGGAGCCACTAATTTTTATTTTAAACACTTAATTGCCAAAATATAAATATTAAATTTTACAAAATTTCTAGTCTTTTTTTTTTTTTTGAGACATCTTACTTCCTCGCCCTTGATTGAGTGCCGTAACATCATAGCTCACAGCAACTTCCAACTCTCATGGGCTCAAGCCACTCTCTTGCCTTAGCCTCCCAAGTAGCAGGGACTATAGGCGCCCACCACAATGCCCAGCTATTTTTAAAGACAAGGTCTCACTCTTGCTCAGGCTGGTTCCAAGCTCAGGGCAATCCACCTGCCTCAGCTTCCCAGAGTGCTAGGATTACAGGCGAGCCACCACACCCAGCCCTTTCTTGATACAACAATAAATCCTGCTTGCTGTCAACCAGCATAATTAACTTACTGCCTGTCCCCTTAATATGTCACATTTCCTAGTTATAGCCAGTCCTTCCTTGGCCTCTAAAGGTGTATTACTTTTTACTCCTGAATTACATTAAACAGAAGCAAATTCTGATCGTGATTTTTGCCACCATTAAAAACAAGGTTTTTGAGACTGTCACACTCTCCACAAAACACTCGGTAAATAATTTTACAAAATAAATCTGTTCTCCACCTGAGCCACTTATTTCTTCTTAGCTAATAAAAGGACTCTTGTGAAAGTAATAAAAGATGTAAATTCATTTTTCACTGTACTTTAGTAAATAGGTCAAAGTTTTCAATTGTAGAGTGGTAATGGTTGGTACCCACTCTGAAAACACATGTGTCACAAAACCACAAAAGTACATGACTACTTGCTATATTTTTAGCATTATGCATATTGTCTATTTAACAAAGATTAAGCCAAAGACAATTTCCTGAACATTCTCTCACTTTTCTTTGGCATACCAGAAGGCAATTGAGTATCATTTCCCCCAATGTTTATATCCCCAATTTACAGATCAATTCTCCTCAGAAGTGTCTGTCTATATGACAGAGATAGAACAAAAAAACATAAATTTGGCCCTGAATAAATCACCTAGATTAGGCCCACTCAAGGGATTAATTTCACGTTTCCTCTCATGTGAAGTTCTGCTGCCAATGGCACTGAACTGTGATTATCTTAGATATTCTAAGGTTCAGTCTGGACACAGTGGCTCATACCTATAATCCCAGCACTTTGGAAGGCTGAGGTGGCAGGATCACTTGAGTGGTTTGAGTTTGCAATGAGCTATGATCTTGCCACTACACTCCAGACTGAGCAACAGAGCCAAACTGTCTCTAAAAATAAATTAAATAAAAAATTCAGCATAAATGGAAATATTTGCAAAGAGGTGACCTCTCCCTCTCCCCCACGCTGCCTCTTTTCTCTCTTCTCCCAAAACAAAATAGTTCAAATAGCAAATACTTGCAACAGAGAGCTTTTAGCCTTGCTTGATTATAAGGTCCAAGGTAGCATACGGTTTGGCCACTAGACACTGAAACATGGGCCTTCATAAATGTTAAAATTCAAGTAGCCCTTTCTAGCACTTTCCTCACATTTTCTTTAAAGCAACAAATTATGAGCTTCCCCATCTGACAGTTTAAGATGATTCCCCCTTTGTGAACATAAGAACCACTTCAGATTTGGGAGGCAAAGATCTTAGCTACTTATTAGGAAGCAAGAAGAGAATCCAGAGCCAATCTCTCCCTTTCCAGGCTGGTTGAGTAAAGTCTGCCTAAATCAACACACCAATGATGAAGTATTTACAATGTTCTCCATGGTCGTCCCAAATCCAAACTGGGCATGAATCATAATCAATTTAACTCCATTTTAGCTCCAAGTGTCTATTTACCTTTGCCACCCAGGACCTCACCCTGGAGGTGTGTATCTGTTCACAATTCCAAAGAAGCCAGCTCCCCTATTAAGATTTCCTAAAGCGTGCTAACTTTTTGCACTCTAAGATTTTTTTGCTTAATTCCAAATTTCTGAAATATACGACATGTAAAAATTAAAAAGTATCTTATCACTGTGTCTACCATAACTATACTTTAACAGAGAAAATTAACAACTGATAAACTGTAAATACAAAGGAATGTTAAATTTAAAATCTTCAGAGTTTTAGTATCATCTAGATAAAAATAAGCAAAATAATGCAGCAAGTCTACTCCTCAGGGAAGGCAATAGATTGTATAGTTATCTCCTGAACAGGGTAAAATCACTACCCCACAACTATACAATCTACTACCTCACTCTGATAGAGCACTCTGATCTTCTGGAATGAAGAGCTTAATCTCTTTTTAACAAAATTTCATTATACAATTATAAGCATCAATGAAAATATACACTTATTTTGAAACAGAAAAATGAGGCAAGGAGCAAACAATATTCCTACCCCATCTTGTCTACTTGCTAAAATCTCTAAAATAAACAACTTGCACATCATAAGCAAATGCTGTACTACAGATTTTTTTAGATAAGTTAATCTTAAATATTGCACAAAATTAGTTATATATTAGTATGAGGCCTCCTGGATGCAGACTTTTCTATCACGTTAGGAAAGACAGTAGATTGTATAGTTATCTCCCAGTGGTGGGTGTGACCCTAAAACTATACAACCTACTACCTCATCCCACAGTGAAGAGTACATCCAGGGTGATGTTGAAAAGGAACCACAGCGGAGCACCACAGGAAGGTTCTCTCCTCGGTAATCCTGGTTCCCTGTGTAATGGGGGAAAAAAAGTATTAGACCATTTTCATTCATTTAACTTAAACATAAAAGTTTAACTGAACATTTTTGCTACATGCATAATCTATGCTGTGCTTTCTTTTCATTTCTTGTATTTCATTAATAGTACTTCAAATGCTTGGTTATCTGAATCTACTTTTAAAACCACACATTTAACAAGACTGAAAAATCACTTTCTGACTACCACTGCATAGTATTAATCAGCTTTCTTATAGGTGCTACAAATTTCATATCACTTATCCTTAAGAAATAACAAAAAGATCATTTCAAAGGAAGACAGTAGTAGTCACTAAGGAAATCCAAGGAATCTATACATCATGATGATACATAACTAAACACACTAGTACAAAGAGATATTAAAAATAAAAATACACACAGAGAAACTAATTTTTAGAGGAACCACTCATCTATGCTATGCCAACAAACACTAAGTCAGTGAGTGGTTCTCAACCTTCCTAATGCCACAGCCCTTTAATACAGTTCCTGGGGGTTGCGACCCACAGGTTGAGAACTGCTGAATTTGAATCAAGATCAGGATCCTTTTTTTTTTTTTTTTTTTTTTAATCTAGAAAGGTGCTATAAGTATATAAGGCAAAGGCAAAGTCAAAAATATTTAATAACCTCAATTAATCTAAGCCGTATTATTAGTCTTTTAATTCACAAATTTGATACTTAAGTAGATACTATAAATATCTTTAAGGTAGGCTCTAAAATTTAATGTTTAAAAAATGTATTTTGTAGTTATTTAGTAACAAAAAACTTTTTTTATTGTAAAACATAATGAAAAACATATAACTCAATGTAATACAATTTAAAGTCCAGAAATGAGCCAATATAGTGTGTAACTAATTTTCAAACAGGGTGCTGAGACCATTCAATTGGGAAATAACAGTTCTCAACAAAAAGTGCCAAGACAACTGGATATGCATATGCAAAAGAATAAATCTGCATTCTTCTTTGCAAATTGGCTTGTTCTGCACAAGTAACTTAAGCAACCTGGTGGAAAAGCAAAGATTTTAATAGACATTTTACCAAAGATATGGCTTATAAGCACAAATGGTCAATCAAGTACATGAAAAGATGTTCACATTATTCACTGGGGAAATGTAAACCACAAGACACCACTTTACATTCACTAAGATAAGCGGGGTTGGTTGGCAAGGATGTGGAGAAAGCTGGAGCCCTTACAGATGGCTGATGGGACATGAAATAGTGCAGCTGCTTTGGATAACAGTTTAGCAGTTCATCAGAAAGTTAAACAGTTACCATATATGGGTAATAGGAAATACATATTTTGGTCTTTGTCCTCAGTTGGGGTTCCTGATTAGCATACAACACTTAAAACCTTCAGATTTTCCCAAGTGATGAATATCTTTTTAACTAACACTAATGAGATGACTGGAGGCCTCTGAATAGCTTAGGGGTAAGGATGCCAGGTCACTAGGAAGACTAAGGCAGAGGGGTAGAACTTTCAGCCTCATCCCATAATCTCCAAGGCCGGTCACTAGGAGGACTAAGGCAGAGGGGTAGAACTTTCAGCCTCATCCCATAACCTCCAAGGAGAAGAGCTAGTTGAAGATTAATCCAACCATTAAAGGCCAGTGATATAATCAATCCTGCCTACATAATTAAACCTCTATAAAATCCCCTCAATGTCAGGGTTCAGAGAGTTTCAGAACTCTCTGATGTGGCTGAAAAATACATCTTTGTGACAAGAGGAAGGAAGAAGCTCCACAGAAGCTCCTGTGCTGGGAACCCTCCTGGACCACATCTTAAGTACCTCTTCCTCTGAGGTACTTTGTACCCTTTATAACAAATTGGCAATAGCAGTAAAAATGTCTTCCTGTGTTGTGTAAGCCATTCTAGCTAATTACAGAGCCAGTAGGGACTTGTGAGAATACCTTTAATTTATAGGTGGTTGAAATTCAGGTGGCAACCTAGGACTCAAAATAGGTTATCTGAAATAGGGGCAGTCTCGTATGATTGAGCCCTTAACCTGCAAAGTTGGTGTCAGAACAGGCTGATGAATAAAATAAAATATCCAAATAAATATCCAAGTAAATAAATATCCAAAAGAAACGAACTCACAAATTGCTACACTAATGTTCATAGCACTACTCATATGGAGTCAACAAAAACCTAGGTTCAAATCCTGTCCCTACTCATTCCCTGCCATTGAAATTTTGAACAAGTAATGTTCTAGCACCTCAGCTTTCCTAGTCATTAACATCAATGCATTTCTAAGCAGTGATTCAACATATGAAAGCTCCATTTCATGATCTCTAGGTGAGAAATGGTGCCAAAAAGCCTCTTAAGTTTTCCAGATTGTAGAGAAGACAGCACTGAATCACCACACTTGTACTGTATCTGAGCTCATTTCAATTCTACAAGGCCAGATGAACTTGTCTTTAAAAAAAAAAATTAAGCTAAAACCTTTCCCCAGAACCGCGTCCTTACTTATTAAATACTGCCAGATCAGCACCTGCAACTCCAATCAATTTTCTCACTTAAAACATGTCTAAATCTTCAAATATTAGGAAATTTATTTTTCCATTCTTGATAGATGTAGCATGGTCACTTTGTACTATGTTTCACAATCCAGCAATGTAAGTATCATATTGCTAGAAAGCGATCTGGTAATTTAGATACCAAGGGCTACTAACATGAATAGCCCTCAATTTTTCAGGAAGCATACACAAAAATAATCCAACAAATAATATTGTTCACAAGTCAACATTAACCCTTATTCTTGTTTTGATTTTTTTTGGAGACAGAGTTTCACTTTGTCATCCTGGGTAGAATAACATGGCATAACAGCTCACAGCCACCTCAAACTCCTGAGCTCAAGCAATTGTCTTGCCTGAGCCTCCTGAGTAGCTGGAACTACAGGAGCTCACCAGAACATCCAGCTATTTTCAGGGGTCTTGGTCTTGCTCAGGCTGGTCAAGCAATCCACGTGCCTCAGCCTCCCAGAGTGACAGGATTATAGGCATGAGCCACCACACCCAGTCAGCCTTACTCTTGTATTTCATCTTATTATATACATAAATTATATATGCAATTCAGAAAACACTGTTCAGAGCAAACGTTGTCAACAAATTTAACAGTTAAGTATGGGCAATGTTCAATTAAGCAATCTTTCATCAACACAGAACATAAACCACATACATTAATCCTAACTATACAATGCTCGGATACTGAGAAAGAGAGTGGGATATAAAGAATTTCAGTTCTTTAAATTTTTCTGTCCATAGTTTAAAGTTTGCTTCAGAATCAAGAGACCTGGCTCCCCATTTACTATGTTCTTCAACAGATCATGTAATTTCTGGGCCCTTGTTCACATTCTTAGGATACTAGTAGTAAAATGATCAGAATGTGATTAGATAATACTCTAAAAAGTGGATTATAACATGATTATATATCCACTTTCTATCCTTGTTCATAAAGTACCTTAAACTTTAGATAGAACTACCCCTCCCATTAAAAATCATAGCAATTTCAAATCAAAATATATTTAGTGGCTGTATTCTTGAGACAAGTTTAGGTCTGTCATCTCTAATTGGGGAACTACACAATTCATACCTCATGGGGTTGTTCTTAAGGACCCGGATATATAAAAAGCAATTAAGGACCCATAAGAACTCAATAAATGGCAGCTTAATTCTTAATAGGTTAATTTGAGAAATTGTCCTAAGACAGAAATTTTACCTTCCTGAATATACTTGTGACTTATCACCAATTAAAACATGCCATGAAAAGGCACATCACTCATTAACTCTGAATGAACTTGCCTATATCTTCATTTCTTTTTTTTTTTTGCAGTTTTTCGCCAGGGCCAGGTTTGAACCCACCAGCCCCAGCATATGGGGCCAGCGCCCCACTCCTTGAGCCACAGGTGCTGCCCTATATCTGCATTTCTATCAAGGCTCCATTAACATGTCTGTTAACATTCATTTTATTTTTTTGCAATTAATTTTTTAATTTATTGTTTTAAATTGAAATTTTTTTATTTTTATGGTGTAACAACAGGTTTTGAAATATGTATACATTATAAGACGGTTAAATCAATTTATTAACATATGCACTATCTCACATAATTTTCTGAGAACACTTAGGAACACATTCCTAACTTTAATAATAATTTTAAAAATACCTTCAAAATCTTTAAAATACTCTAAACTTTGTCCAAAGCATATTATACAACTATATACTTAGTATCTATTAAAAGTTTGAATTTTCTGAGCTGAAATATTTTCCCCTAAGTTTGATTTCCTACATTTTATATTAATTTACATAACTGCTATAACAAAGCTCCAAAGTTTTATTTTTAAAAACCCTATTCATATTCCATCTTAAGGCAGTACAAATTTCATTTTGGCTAAAGTTTCCTACACATAAAAATTTCCTCCATTTTCACATGCTAATACAAATCAAATCAGAACACTGACTACATAACTAAAGATTTCTTCCAATCTAAAATATTTAGTGGAATATCAATGAAGTTATCTGATGATGCTGGCTGGATTATTTTAAATTACTATTCAGCAACTTCTCCAACCGTATCTTGCATTTTCTGATAGAGTGCATGTGCAATTGACAAGATAATGAAGTTTTAACATTTATAACCAAGTTTCCCTAAAGAAAGTTAACCTATTTCTAATTTAAGACATCATTCCTTATCCTATCACACATTGTACTAACTCTTGACATTCATGTTAAATTTTAAGTGGCTAAGTACTAGGTCAGGTTTCCCAAAAGGATCATTTCCTCTCATTCACTCTTAGAGACACAGCAGCACTTAAGATGCTCCTTTTTTGAAGATGCTCTTATTGATTGGATCAACACACTAAATTCTGGAAATTTTTTAAAAGGCAACTAATACTAATTCCCCAGTTCTTCTGTAAATTTTCCAATGCAAACTGTTAATTTTGGGCCAACCTCCCTGCTAGCACAGTCTATGCTATGTTCTATGCTACCCCTATATACCTTAAATTCTGCTACAAACCTTGTAACGTACACAAATACTTAGAATAATACAGAGCGTCCAACTCAGGTGACTTGTTCTGCTTACTGATCATCATACATACCACTACTGTGCAACACTTTAAAGTCTTCTGCCCCCTTATATCCACCATTATACTGATCTATTCCAGGGTTGGTGTTGCTTCCAGAGCACCTCCTACCATACACACTCCCCTATGCCAAATCCAAAGATCCTCAAGTCTCTTACATGAAGTGGCATCATGTATTTACATATAACGTAAGTTATACATATATGTATATGTATATATACATGTACATACATGTATATATACATGTATATACATGTATATATACATGTATGTATATATACATCCTCCAGTGCAGTTTAAATCATCTCAAGTACTTATAATATCTAATACAATGTAAATGTATATAACTATTACACTGTATTTTTTGGTTATTATTTGTATTGTTGCGTTGTTATGTTTTGCCTCCACCCTCAGGGAATATTTTCAATCTGATGATGAGGAACCCTCAGACATGGAGAGTCAACTCTATGCTCCCAAATTATATTCCATTTGTTATTTCAAAACAAATCACTTAAAATACCCTAAAAATATTCCTAGAGAAGCAAAACTAACTTAACAAAGGTACAGACAGCAGACAGCTGCCTCTGAACACTTAAATCTTGTATCTCAAAAGAAATCTAAGAAATCACCTGACAGAATTTCTTCGTATTTGAGATGAAGCCATGGAGACAGAGCATTTGGGGGGATGGTTTCAAACAGTATGAAACACTGGGTTAGTACTTTTAATACTGAATAATGCCCAGCTATTATTCAGTAAAGGTATTAATATTTTTAATTAAAATAAAAGGTACACAGCGTATGGTGTGCTGTTCTCTAAACAAAAAAAGTCTAGTTGATGCTAACAGGAATAAAAAGCAACTCACTAATTCTGAACTTGGTGATACACAAAACTTTCTCTTTTAAAACAGAAGTTTTGTTTTTCCCTTTCTGTTCACACTTGCCAAATTCTTCAGTCTCTCAAATTCTAGAGGTTCAATTTAAGTGAAGAGCACACAGTGTTCTTTGAACATGTAGAAAAATACCCTCTATCACTGTAATGTAACTATCTGAAAGCATTAACTCCCCCCCATCGACTATAAACTGTACCCAAGTGATACGTTTTTAAAATGCTAGTCATCACTGAATTTATAAGACTTCAAGACATTTGTCTTTCTAAAAGTTCTTAAGTGTCAAAATACTTTTAATAAATGTGTATAACAAACATCTTCACAAAACCCATTCAAAGCAATTTCCAAGTTTTTACTTCCTTAACTACACATACTTCTTGAACATTGTGAATGAAACAGGTCTGCTAAACAGCAGAAAACGCTCAACAGAAGTATTTTATAAAATCTACATGTAAACTTAGATTTTAATATTCAATTTTCTTCTACTATTGCATGATTTTTCAGGCCAAAAGAAGTGGCAAGAAGGCAGTATTTATCAATGAAAGTTAAAGAAAACAAATTTCCCTATTATTTCAAGATTTAACACTGTCTCCACTGCCTTTTTCCCGTTTGCCAACCCTCTCATTTAGTAAGTCTAAAGAAATTTATTAAGTCGAAAAATACACACCATCACCTATGACACAGAATCTACTGTAAAAAGTTGGAAGACCGAATGGCATTGCTGGCCAAGGACATAAAGGTTACCACATTCCTCACACTAGAGCCTGCCAAGGAAGTTTATTAGTTAGCCTTCTGAGAGGCACTCGGTTCCAAGAGTTGGCGGCGTGGAGTCAAAAGGCCAGCACCGTTTCCGGTGACACGGAGTAGCAAATCTCCTAAGCCCTGTCCCCCAGGATACAATTTCCTCCCGTCTCCCGTTCCCCCTCCCCCTCCCCTCCCCCTCGCCAAGGACGGCAGCCGCGGCGGTCCTCCAGCCACAGCAGCTGCTGCAGGAAGGGAGGCTGCGCTTGGCCGAGGGGAGCAGGGGCAGCCAGCCAGTCCCGGCTCTCCCGCCCTCCCCGCCCTCGCCGCCCTCGCCTTCCCGCCCGACCCCCCCATCCCCCGCCCGCCGCACTTCCTACCTTCCCTCCTTCATCCCAACCCCCAAGGCCAAGGTCTCCCCGGCCCACAAACCTGATGGAGGAAGTGACGTCAGAAGGACCGGGCAGAAGCCTCAGCCAGTCATGCCACAGCGGAAGGCGACACCAGCCAATGGCTGCAAGTCAGAAGACGGGACTTCCGCCCGCCCCAAGTTTGATTGAAACAGGGGGAAGGGAGGGGTGAAGAATGTGAAGAATGACCCCCCGCCCCCGCCCCGCCGGTGAGGAGCAGGGCGGGAAGCTGAGGGGGCTGGGGCCAGCCCCGTAGTGGCCACGCGGCACCCCTCCCCCGCGCCCCAAGCGCCCGCAGCCTCGGCTGGCAATTTGCCGGCTGCCTCAGGGCCACCGGCATCTAAGGGGGCTAGGCCGCCCCACGCGCCCCAGTCCGTGGTGGCTGGGCAGGCTCAGACCAACCCACGGCTTCCCTTATGTCCACCCGCCGCCAAAGGTCTGAGTAAGAGAAAATGGCGACGGCCCCGTGCTCGCCGTCACGCCCGCCGTACCCACCTCAGATTCGTGGAGAAAGCCACCGCGGGAATGGCCAGCGCTCGCGCCCACCGCTGCCCGGCGCCACCGCCCCGTAGAGCAACACACGAGGACCCGGATGGAAGTTCGGGCGGGCGCCGCCGTGGCGGCCTGAAGGAAGGCAGCGCGGGCACCGGGAGGCCGAGATGGGGGCGGAGGCCGCGGGTAGCGCGCGAGTTCACTGGTGGAGCCGTCTGATTGACGTGCACCTTTCGCCTCTGCTGCGCTAGGCTCGCCCGTCCCCCGGGAGGGCGGTGGCAGGGCCCGCCCCGCGATGGAGGCCCCCGCGGGAGTAGGCGGGTCTGGCCCGCCCATCCTGACCGGCTTCTTCTTTCCTATTGCAGAGCCGGAAGAGTGGCGGGGCGGTGTCCTCCCGACTCCGCCCTCCGCGCGGTTGGGCAAGTCACGTCACGTGGCCGCCTAACACACTGGCGGCGGGACTGGGGGGGATTTTGAGCTTACTCGGGTCTCTGAGGACAATTTCCACGTGCGCGTCCCCAAAGACCTGGAAGCAGTCTAGGATGCAGCATTGGGGAGCCCAATGAGCCCTGCGCCCCTTCGGAGGTCATGGGCCAGGTCATCCCCTCTTTACATACCTCAGTTTGCTCATTCGTCAAATGAAAGTTTTATCAGCCCAACATCTCGTTTTTATTTAAGTTTTATTACCGTATCTTGAAGGTTTTTGTCTTCAAACGTTTTTCAAAGTAGTCCTTTCCTATTTTAAAATTAATCCAGATAGATTTCGTCCATCCCCATTAACAACTTTCGGCTACTAGAACTCCAGAAAACGCACTTAAGGTTCCATTTCTAAGATTCTACTGTTGCCCTTCAAGACTTGGGCTCTAACAGCTTTTTCTCATTCATTATAATTCTATGCACGACATTTTAAAAAAATTTTGGATTCTCGTTTGGAATAGAACGTTGGTGTTTACCACTTTATATTTCACACTTAAAGTTTTACATTTATGATCTCTGGTGGTGCTACCTGGTACCCGCTAACGCACTTGAGTTAGTGCGTGCAATAAATGCCAAAGAAGATGCATTTTTTGTGGGCTAAAGTGGACAAGAAAGTAGAGGACAGAAAACTTGAGCTTGAGCCTGAAGGATTGGTGGGATTTAGGGAAGTCTTCTCACGACAGAAAGAACGATGTATTCGGAAAGGAGCAGGCTTCTGCGCTAGAGTGCAGTTCCGGAAGAGACTGGGTTTATGCTGCAGGGGCATGCAATATGTATTACTGTCTATCCCAAGTACCCAGCACAATCCTACGGTAGTATTAAATGAAATCTGATAACGAGGTAGGCTGAGAGTGGGAAGAAAGTATTAAAGAAATCAGGATATTTGGGGTTTTGGAGTTTAGAGGTGCTATGAACTTCAATTACATAGTCGAGGCTGGTAGGTCAATGTGTTATGGAAGACTTTTGTAGCAAGGGGCCCTTTATCACTAGGAACCTTTCTGACTTATCAAGTTCTTGATGAGCTTTGGAAAATGCTTATGACATCCATTATCCTGTTCTTTCCCATCCATGCTTCATTTTCTACCCTTCAAGGTCAACTAAATGACCCAAAAGTGGAATTCATTGATAAGATTAATAGATTGGACCATATAAGTGAAACGGATTTTTTTTTTTTTTTTTTTTTGGAGACAGATTCTCACTCTGTCATCCTGGGTAGAGTGGGGTGGTGTCACAGTTTATAGCAACCTCAAACTCCTGGGCTCAAGCAATCCTTTTGTCTCAGCCTCTCAAGTAGCTGGGACTACAGGTGCATGCCACAACACCCAGCTAGTTTTTCTATGTTTATCAGAAGAGGGGTCTGGTTCTTGCTCAGACTGTTCTCAAACTCCTGGCTCAAGCAAACCACCTTGGTCTCCATGAGTCACCATTCCCAGCCTGAATTTTTAAAACCTTGAAAGTTAAAAGGCAAAGACAAACTAGAAAAATCACTTGTAAAATCTGTAAGAGACAAAGTATTAATCAGATTGGTGGTTAAAAGCAAGGATCTTAGTCCAGACAACTGTGATGAATCCTAGTTCTGCCTCTTCCCAGCTACATACAACTGCACAACATTGGGCAAAGTACATTGTCTTTTCTGCAGCTCAGGTTCTTCATCTATAAAATGAGGATTATAACAACAATTACCTTATAGGTTGTTGAAAAGATTAAATGTAAACATCTCAAGTGCTTAGAAAGTGCTGTAAGTTACCGTTTGCTAATATACTATCCTTAATATGTAAGTGGATATTTTATGAACCAATAGGAAAAAGTGAACAGGACTATTAAAATATGGACAAAGGATATGAATTGGCAATTCACAAGAGAAAAAATGAAAATGGCCCATAAATGTGAAAAGATGCTCATCCTTATTAGTAAATAAATAGCAAATTTTTAAAAATACTGAAATCTTTCTCATCTCTTAGTCAGTGGCATTGTAAAAGAAAACATTGGAGGCTGGATTGTAAATTTATACAACTCTTTGAGGGTAATTTGACAGCAAGAATCAGAATCTTTAAGAAATACATGTCCTTTAATCCAGCCATTAGCCACTGCTAGGAGTTTATCTCTAGAAAATAATAGGATAAATATACAAATATTCCTCCACAGGTTGTTCATCATTTTGTTTATAACAGCCTCAAATCATAGCCTCAAATCATAGCCTCAAATCACAGCCATCTCTCAGTATACCATACTTGATTGCATAAATAAATTAAGCCCCAAACACACTATGAAAAACTATAATGGTAATGTAGATCTATAACATATTTATCAATGTGAGAAGATTATCAGGGTATATTAAGTGAGAAAAGGTTACAAAAAATAGTTCTGGAATTACTCATGACCTTACTTGCCCTTACACATTTCTGGACTTCTAACAGTATGTATTTCTTTCATAATCAGGAAAAATATAAAAATAAAAGTTAGGCCACAGACTGTTATCATTGTCTTCTTTTTCTATGGTAAACAGCCTGTTTTTAGGTGATCACAGAACTTAATTGTCCCTAATGTAATTATATGCCTGAGTTCTGGCTGATGAGCTGTGAGCAGAAGGAAGGGAGGCAGTTCTGGGTTCTGCTCACCTAGGGAAAGGCTTGTCCCCCTCTCTCCTTCCAATATCCAGCTGCCTGTGCAATTTCCAGAGCTACTATGCCCACCAGCTGAGAGCGGCAACATAGAGCAAACCCCACTCCCCTGGTGGTATCACAGGGCGCTTGCTCACAAGTTTGGACTTTAAATGAGAGAGACATGACTTCCATCTCATTTAAGCCCCTGAAATTTCATAGTACTTCCACTAGAAGCTAGCCCGATGAGGCAGGTCTACATGTGGGCATTTTGTGGAAAGAGCACATAGCTTTTGCAATAGAACAAACATGGGAGAATAATATACAGCAACTGTTTCCTATGAGACACTCTTAGGAATCTGAAATATCACTGCATTTCAGTTAGATCTTGAATAGAAAAGTGATTTGGGACTGCTGAGTGCTAAACAGAACCTGATTGTCATTAACAATCATGTGGCAAGGGATAGAGCATGAATTTGACTCCTTGCCCAGGACCAAACAGAATGACCTGACTGGAATCCAAAGATAGTTGTTGGTATTCCTTAGGTTCAAGTCCAACTGTGTTCCCAATGCCTCTCTGGCCTTGGCCTCTCTTCCTTTCCTACTCTGGGGTGGTGGCACAGTTCCTTCTACTGATCAAGTCACCTGGAATACTTGTCCCATCTTCATGAGATGGCATCCAAACCTCCAAACCTCCTCTGTTCAGACAGAATTTTCCTGGCCATCCAATCTAAGTCCTTACCTCAAATCACTTATTTCACCACTATGTTTTTGTAATATCTACAATATTTTAATGCTCTTGAATTCATCCTTCTTGTTTTATTGATGTTCTTCTTCCATGAAGATAGGAAACTTGTCTGGCATGTTTTCACTGCTGTATATATCCCCGTCTCCTAGAACAGGGCCTGGCACATGCAGTAGGTGTTCAGTAAATATCTCTTGACGTGTGGGTTAAAAGTGAAGAGACTAAGGTAGTTTTCAGTGGAAGCTGAGCTTAAAGGACACAAACAGATGGAGAACCCACATAGAGAGTTCAGATTGTCAGAGTCAGGGCCTGTAGAAAGTGTGAATAAGCCTAGGAAGAAGCAGCTGGCTTGGCCCAGGAAGAGAACTGGTTGGAGTTGCTGAGTGACAAGTAAGCCAGCAAACTCCTGCAGCTGAGGTTCTTAGAGTAGCCAAGCCTCAAAACACAATCAGAGGCTCTGTGTCCCAGAAACCTGGCCATCTCATGATTCCAACACGGGCTTTCTACATGAAGCCTTAGCACAGAACCTTCCTTTCACCTTCCTTAAACTAGGCAAACGTGTTTCTTTGCCATGAAAACTACTGAGGTAAAGCAAATGTTCTCCTGGAAACTTTCTCTGACCTTCACCCTCCCTCAGCCCCTTTCTCCAGGGGGAGATTTGGTGTTCTATCTTTGTGCCGTTTCTCTTCTCTGACCCTACACTTGTCACGTGGTATTAAGCTGATCACTTTGCCTCTTGGTTTGACTCCATAATAATGTGAATCAATTCATCATTATAAATTTATGTCTGCAGATATCTCCCCTTGGTTCTGTTTCTCTGGAGAACTCTTACTAATACGGTGGGTCTCTTGCAACACTCAGCCCACATCTTTCTCAGTGCAGAGCATGGTGGCTATGTTGATCAAGGGGGTGATGTCTGGGCAATACCTTCCAGGGCCTTGCCCACTCTGACTGCTCTTGACTCTAGGAGGCTCCTGCCTTCCTGTGTGCCCAGAAGTGCTTCCTCCTGAGGAGTCACAGTACAAAGAAGAAAAACCTATGCCAGAGGCTCCAGGCATAGCAAACATCCCCTGGGAGCATCCCTGGGGAGGAATGGACATTTTAGTGTATTTTCTACCTTCAACCAGAGGTTTGCAAACTAGTAAAGGCCTAGTGGGCGGTCATATCTGGCTGACAGAAGTACTTTGTTACACCCACTTAATGTTTTAAATCTATTTTTAACTAGCTGACAGCATTCAAAAGAATCAAGACTTTTAACATGAAAAAAAATCTGGATTTCTTGTTTTTCTCAAAAAAAATTGTAATCACTGGCTACACTTATCCTACATTCCACATGACAATATTTTCTTTATATGCAGTGTGGGCTCTGCTATTTGTCACAGTCCCCGCTGAACCTGCTTTTATTACAAGCCTGGACCCTGAAGTCTTCTAAGTTTGTGTCCTCTGGTAAAAAACATAGCCTCTTCTCTTGGGATACTGCTTCTGCCCCATTTTGGTTATGGGGTTTTGGTCTTAGCTGTTAATCACACTACCTTAGCCATGCAGCTGAGTGGGTACACAGGCTGTTTAGTCATATGAGGATATAGTAATTAAATGAGGACAATCTGAGTCCACCTAAGAATCTGTTAAACATAAACTAGGAGAAGAAAGTGCCATTAGCCTCAGACCCCAAGCTGTTATTCAGAGAAGAGGTTGACCTGCAAGAAACAGAGACAAAAGGCAGAGAGCTCATGACAGCAGCTGAGTCTCTGCATCCAGCCATCCTTAAAGCTACCCCTGCCTTTCCCCACTGAGTGTCAGAAGCCATACATTTCTGTCTTTTCCCAATGGGAGTTAGGTGGAGTTTCTGTCATTTACAGCCAGAGTTGAGACTAACAATGAGTTAATTAAAAGAAGGATGGACTTCAAAGTAACATTCAGAATCAGAGATTTGAGATATTAGCTGATCTCCTTCCACCTCAGTTTCTTTATCCATATAGTGGGTACTCTATTGCTTACTTCCTTGAGTGGAATGAAGTTCTCACTATTTGATGTATGTAAAGCACTAAATTCAAGGTTTGTCCATAATAGAGACTCCAAACTATTTTATAAATACTTACTGAACTTTATGATAGATGTTTAATAAAAACTGGTAGACTAGAACTAAGAATAGTGAGTTCACTCCTGAAGAATTGTATTGGTGTTCTTTAAGGTGATACTCCCAAAGCCAACACTGCCCTCAGAGATTTTGGAGTACCCTGAAAGAAGCCTGGCCTCAACCAGGTAGAGATGGATTTATAGTACAGTGCACTGTTCAAATAACTGTGTGATCTTGGACAGTTATTTAAGTTCTTTGACCATGAGTTTCCTTTTATAAAGGGAGATAATAATTCTAAGTTATTGCAGTTGTTCTGAAAATTAAATTAACTCATTAACATAAAGAGTGCCTAGTATTAATAGTATAGAGTAACCATTCAATATAGTGTAGTTATTATTCTTGTGATGAAAAAGAGAATACTAGCTCCAGGCAAGAGCTATCCAAAAGTTTCATTTCTGGGGAATCATTGCTATTATAACTTCTAGTATTTGAGGCTCAATTGAGCTAAAATTTCATAGTAAGTCATCAGAGCACAATGCTGTTCCATTTACATGTGCCAAGAACTCTCCTGCAACTTCCACTAGTCAAAACCCTCCTATGTTAGCTTCCAGCAACAAGTCTTTAAATCAGGTTTCCATTAAAAATGAAGAAAAAAATGCTTTGGAAGATTAATTAGCAACAAAATAATCCAAATCAAAAGAGAGATCACAATGTGGAAAGAATCTTTTTCTTTTCTTTTAAGAAGTGAAGTATAACAGCTTTCAAACTGCACCCAAAAGATCAAAGTTTGACATTTTTAGGCCAAAATTTGATTTTATACTGTTGACTCCCTAGACCCACACCCACTTTCCTGTACAGAGGGCACATGGGAGGAGGAACTAGAGAAGGAATAAGATGGGTCCCCAGGAAGCTTTGCCTCATTGTTTGGTTTTGGCAACAAGCCCAACACTGACTTGCACAAAATCTCCTGGAGTGTTTGTTCTGACAGCCTGCCTTGTGTGGCCCTGCCAGGTGGCCAGATCTTGTGCAGTCCAGTGGTCGTGGCCAGTGCCTGGGCTGACTCAGGTAGGATCAAGCCGGCGATGTCTATTCCTTTAATGAGCTCTTGAAAATAGCGCCCAATGGACACGTTGTCCTTTGTGGGGACCTGGGGTGCCACAGCGCCATCCATGAGCTTCTCCATCTCCTCCCTGAGCTTTTTGTTCTCATGCAGAAACTGCACTGCACTTCCGTGCTGCTGCAGCAGCATCTGCATCTGCTGGCAGAGCTGGCGGGGGGCTGCAAGGTCACTGGCCACTTGTTGTAGCCTCTCCAACTTGGAGGCATGCTCAAGCTCCAGCTCCTTCTTCAAAGTTTCCATCCGAGCACGAATGCCACTGAGTAGGCAGTTTCCGATGGTGTTGATCATGGTCCGCGTGCTGGTGGCACTGGTGGACAGGTCCTCCATGAGCCTCTCTGTGTCCTGCAGAGGAAGCATGAACATTCCCTTAGGAAGGCCCTCCAGGGAGGCTTTTAAAGGCTGCATGCTTTGTTTTGCCTCAGCTTGATCTTCCTTTCTGAGGCAGGGAGGCCTCAGACCTGGAAGACACTGCTGGTTGCCTAACTATTATTCACATTTCATCTCTTTCCTACCCAAAGAACTCTGATTCTTTGGGGGCAGCAATGTGGGCAGCTAAAAATACTACATTCATTTCTTGCTTCCCTTGTAGCTGGGAGTGGCCCGGCAGGCAATAGAAGCAGAAATATTAGCCAGGTGCCTGGAACATCTCAGCTTGAGCCAGGGGTTCGAGAGTTCAAGTTTAAGGCTGCAGTGAGCTTAGCAAGCTAAGACTGCACTCCAGCCTGGGCAACAGAGCAAGATCCTATCTCTTAAAAAAAAAAAAAAAAAAGTAGAAGAAGAAGAAGGAGGAGGAGGAGGAGGAGGAGGAGGAGGAAGAGAAGAAGGAAGAGAAGAAGGAAGAAGAAGGAAGAAGAAGGAAGAAGAAGAAGAAGAAGGAGGAGGAGGAGGAGGAGGAGGAGGAGGAGGAGGAGGAGGAGGAGGAGAAGAAGAAGAAGAAGAAGAAGAAGGAAGCACAAGCCATGGGTAAAGTTGCCTCTGGGAAAAATCTCGCCTTTTTCTGTCCACCCCCGTCAGGACCATGGACACAATGTCTACATGAGACAGCCATCCTGAGACTACATGCTGACAAAAGCATACTTGTAAAGTGATCTACTTTCTGAGAAGTAAATGTAAAATGATCTTTCTTTCTTTCTTCCTTTTCCTCTGTCTTTCTTTCTGAGGGCTCACTAGGCTACCCAGGCTTCATCAAGCAATCCTCCAATCTTGGCCCCACAAGTATCTGGGATTATAGGCTCTCCCCAGTGCACCTGATTCATTTTCTGATAAATATTTTAGGGATTTATATAGAGAACAGAGCCACAAATACAAAAAATTTTAACATATACTACCTTACCTTATTCATTAGCTTGAATGAATCATTAAATTCTGTTTTTATGATAAAGAATGGATGACATGGTAAAATTATTTTTGAATAGGACAACTCTCATGGAGAAGTTCACAATAGAACGAGCTTGTTTATTTCCCCCAGCCCTGATTCTCACTTAAAATACACTTAGATTCTCCTAGTACATAGAGAGATGGTTTTCTCAATGCTTAAGGAGGGTGAGATCAGTAAGATGCCTGAAGCACAGCCTTCTATTTCAGAATGTACCATTGGGACATTTCTCCAAATGATTAGATTTTTCTCTTCATCACCATTGAACTTCAGCTTAAAATGTTCTTATTCTTTCAATAGAACCAAGATACTAATGGTTGACAAATATCTACTGGCCAAACCAAAGCATTTGTAAACAACAAGGGGAACAAAATTCATTGACCTGAAACTCTGTCTTGCTCACTGTCATACCTTGGTCACCCAATCATCATCACAGGATCTAGCACTCAACAGTCACTCAAGAAATATAAATGAATGAATAAATAAGGAAAGTATGTGCTTTGTTTTCTCATAACATCATGTTTGTTGGAGTTCACTAAGCCCAATTTTTTTTTTTTTTTTTTTTGTATAGGCAGAGTCTCACTTTATTGCCCTCAGTAGAGTGCTGTGGTGTCACACAGCTCACAGCAACCTCCAACTCCTGGGCTTAGACAATTCTCTTGCCTCAGCCTCCCAAGTAGCTGGGACTAAAGGTGCCCGCCACAATGCTCAGCTATTTTTTGTTGCAGTTTCGCAAGGGCCGGGTTTGAACCCGCCACCTCTGTATATGGGGCAGGCACCCTACCCACTGAGCCACAGGCAGTGCCCACTAAGCCCAATTTTTCAATATCCTTTTAGTTTTTAAAATAACTTATTGAGTATAATTGATGTATAAAACAGTGTACAATTTGATAAGTTTTACAATTTGATATTTTGAAACTATGGCACTATCAAGACAATGAACATATCTCTCCCTCCGAAAAGTTTTCTCATATCTCTTTGTAACTTTTTGTCTGCCACTATCCCATACCTCTCCTCCCCAAGCAATCAATGACCCTCTTTCTCTGATGTATATTAGTTTGCATTTTCTAGAATTTTATATAATGGAATCCCGCTCTTTTTTGGTCTTGCTTCTTTCATTCAGCAATGTTTGGATTTCTTCATGGATTCTAGTGTGTATGATTAATTTGTTCATTCATCTGAATATTTGGGTTGTCTCCAGTTTTTGCCCACTAAAAAAAGTTACTTTGTACAGTTGTGTATAAATGTTTGTATGCATATTTATTTTCTATTCTGATGTTTTAAAACCTAGGAGTAGAATGATGAATTAAAAAAATATATATATAGCCAAACTGTTTCCCACGGTGTTTGTACCATTTTACATTCTCAACAGCAGTATATGAGCTCCAGTCCATATACATTCTTGCCAATACTAGGTATGGGTTAGCTTTCTAGTCAGTGTGTGGTGGTAGCTCATTGTGGCTTTATTTCTATTTTTTTGATGACAATTTTTTCATATACTTATTTGCTACGTGTGTAGCTTCTTTGGTGAAGAGTCTGTATAATACTTTGCCCATGTTTTTGTCATTTGTTGCTCTTACTATTGAGCTTTGAGAGTTCTTTGCATATTCATCTTTTATTGATACATGATTTGCAAATATTTTCCTCCTATATTTTCTTCTCCACGTTTTATAAAAGTATAGCCATTCACCTTTGTTCTTCTTTTTCAAAATGGTTTTGCCTACTCTAGCATCTTTACTTTTTCATCTGAGATTGAGAATCACTTTGTCAATTTCAAAAAAAAATGTTTGCTGGATTGTTATCCTTGTGTTACATCTATAAAACAATCTGTGGAAAATTGACATCTTAACATTAATGAGTTTTCCTATGCATAAACAATGTGTATCTCTGTTTATTTAATTCCTCTGTAATTTCACTCAAAAATATTTAATACTTTCAGGGTACAAATATTACACATATTTTGTAAGACTTATCAATGAAGTATTTCATATTTTTGATGCTATTTTGTTGTTGTTATTGTTTTTCATAGAAACAGGTTCTTACTAACCCAGGTGAGTGCAATGGCATGATCATAGCTTGCTACAGCTTCCAACTTCTAACTCTTGGGCTCAAGCAATTCTCCTTTCTCAGCCTCCCAAGTACACAGGTGCACACTACAGGTGCATACCACAACACCTGGCTAATTTTTCATATTTTGTAAAGATGGAGTCTCACTATGTTGCCTAGTCGGGCATTAAACTCCTGGCCTAAGGCTCCTGTAGTGCCAAGGTTACAGGTGTGAGCCACTCTGCTCAGCCTATAATATTTTTAATTCATAATTGTTTGCTGATAGTATTTAGAAATATGATTGATTTTTATATTTTCATTTCATATCCTTGAATGTTTCTTAACTCACTTATTAGCTCTAGTAACTTGTAGGTTCCATCAGATTTTCTTACAGAGATTATGATATCATCTATGCATTAATATAAAGACAGTTTTACTTCTTCCTTTTCTATTGGGATACTTTTATATCTAGATGCTTTTATTTCTTTTTCTTACCTAATTGCACTGGCTAGACCTCCAGTACAATGTTGAACAACAGTGAAGACAACAGATATTTCTGTCTTTCTTCTTATCTTACAAGGAAAATATTCAGTGTTTCAAGATTAAGTGTGATGTTAGTTATAGGTTTTATGCTTTGTATGGGTTTTATTGTGTTCTGTTCAGTGGTATAATGGGAAATATATATTTGTTTTTAGTCCCTAGTTTGTGTCAAAGAGCACCCCAAAACTCAGTTTCCTGATTGATAGGAGTGGCAGGAGCATCTTTTGTTATTCATGAAAAGTTTCTTCTAACCAAACCTGAGTTTATGCTAATGAAGTGACTCTTGGTGGGCCATAGATAGCTTCAGGATGAGGTCTGGTCACCAGAAAGACACACCTATGATTAGCAGGTTGGAACTTTCAACACTATCATCCAACTTCTGGGGAAAGGAAAGAGGCTAGAGATTGAGTTAATTACCAGTGGCCAAGAATTTGATCTAGTTTGCCTATGTAGTGAAGCCTCTATAAAAACTCCTAAATAATAGAATTTGGCTAACAAATTGATGCGCTGGAAAGTGACTGCAATGGACTAAATGGTTATGTCCTCCCAAAATTCCTATGTTGAAACCTAGCCCCTAAAGCGATGGTATTAGAAGATCACAAGCAGAGCTGTCATTATTGGGATTAGTGCCAATATAAGAGAGACCCCAGAGAGCTAGCTTGCCTCTCCCACCAGGTGAGGACATAGTAGAAAGGCACCATCTGTGAGGAGGTGGGCCCTCACCAAACTCTAAATCTATCAGAGCCTTAACCTTATACTTCTCAGCCTTCAGAACTGTGAGAAATAAATTTCCTTTGTTAATAAGCTACCCAAAGAGTCTAAAACAGAAAATTAGTAGTGAGATTTGGGTACTGTTGTAACAAATGTGGAAGTGGCTTTAGAACTGGTTAATGAGCAGAAGCTGAAAAAGTTTTGAGGTTCATAATAGAAAAAGCATACATTGCTCTGAAAGTACTGTGAAGGGAAGTTCTAGTGAAGGCTCAGAAAGGAAACAGATCTGTGGAGAAAGCCTTAATCTTTGCAGAGAATCCTTAAGTGAACATGAACAAACTGTTGGTAGAAATAAGAATGGTAAAGGCCCTTATGATGAGGCCTCTGAAGGAATTGAGGAGTATGTTATTGGAAAGTGGAGAAAAGGTGATCCTTATTATAAAGTAGGAAACAACTTGACTGAATTATATTTGTGTCCTGTTTTGTAGAAGATAGAACTTGTGGCTGATGACATTAGATATTTAGCTGAAGCTTCTTCTAAGCAAAGTGCTGAGGGTGGGGCCTGGTTTCCTTTGACTGCTTTTGTAACATTGAAGAAGACAGATTGTTAATAAAAAGGGAGACAGAATTAAATATTTGGAAAATTCTCAGCCTATGCATATTGTGAAAAATGAGAAAATATGTTCAGGAGAGAATACCAAAGGTGTGCCCAAATGGCCATCTGATAGCCATCTAAACCATGGGGGTCCATCCGATAGTCCATGGGCCTCAAAATCATAATCTTACTTAAAACATAGCAATATTTTTTTTTTGTGGAACTCAATTGCATGGTTCTCCAGTGTGAACTTTGAAGACAACAACATTGTGTCACAGTGTCACATAAAATAAACATTTGTATACTCTATTTGTATGTATGCCTGGCTTCAGTTTTATAGAGTGTGTACCTTCCAGTGTGTTATCTTCCAAGAACAGGCAGTTGAATTGATACCATCAGACATTACATGTGCATGCAGTGACTTGGCAAGGCAGCAATTAGCAATAAAATATTTCAACCTACTTTTGCAATGTTAGGTGTTTGTTGATATTTAGAAGTCAAGTAAGCATTCTTATTTGGTTGTTGCAGGTACTTCCACACCTCGATGGCACCTCACACATCACCCACTGCACTTTACAATGGGCCCTTTCTTCATCCTTCACTGGCAGATGAGAACCTGGCTTTCTATTTTCCTGCTGATTAATTTTCATAATAAAAGTAAATATAGTTCTTTACCTATTTTTATTTTTTTAATCCCAGCATGGCTGCTACAACATCTCAAAACAAAACAGAGCTCCCCAAATGAAAAATTATGGATGAAGAAAGATGTTTAATGAAAAGTGAACAGACGACTATTTTTTCCCCATTTTTTTATTTCAAATTAATGAGGGCACAAATTTTTAAGTTATATTCTCACTTCCAAGGTAAAGTTCCAGTTGTAGTTGACCCCTTCACCCAGGGGACATGCTGTACACCCTCACATTGTGCACATTAGATGAAATCCCACCAATTGCCCTCTCTCCTCCCATCAATCATCCTCTCACCTCCCCAATTTACTCCCCTCCCCTCTCCCTTGCTAGACCATATTTGTGTTTTATCATTCATGTGGGCCTGTAATTGTTTCTATATTGGTTTTATATAGTGTTGAGTAAAGTGGATTATTTTGCCATTCTTGAGACACTTTACTAAGAAGAATGTGTGTTTCGATTCCATCCATGTAAACAAACAAACAAAAAAAATGCAAATATTTCATTTTTTCTTATGGCTGAATAATAAGTACTCCATGGTGTACACATACCACAGTTTGTTAATCCATTCATGGGTTCATGGGCATTTTGTTTGCTTCTATGACTTGGCAATTAGGAGTTGAGCTGCAGTAAACCTTCTGGTGCAAATGTCTTTGTGCTAAAGTGATTTTTGTTCTTCTGGGTAGATACCTAGCAATGGAATTGAAGGATCCAATGGAAGGTCAACTTTTAGTTCTTTGAGAATTCTCCATACTTCTTTCCATAAAGGTTGTATTAGTTTGTAATCCCACCAGCATCTGGTGTTTTTGGGATTTTGTGCTGTGAGCTAATCTTACTGGAGTCAAGGTAGATCTCAGAGTGGTTTTGATTTGCATTTCGCTGATGATTAAAGACAATGAACATTTTTTCATATGTTTGTTGGCCATTCGTCTGTCATCTTCAGAGAAGTTTCTGTTCAAGTCTCTTGCCCACTTATAAATGGGGTTGTCTTTTCTTGTTGATATGAGTTCTCTGTAGGTTCTAATTATCAGGCCTTTTTCAGATTCATAACGTGAAAATCTCCCATTCCAAAGGCCATCTGTTTGCTTTGTTTGTGGTACCCTCAGCTATGCAGAAGCTTTTTAGCTTGATCAAATCCCATTTATTTATTTTTGGTGTTGCTGCATTTCCAGAAGGGTCTTCCTCATACAATTTTTTTTCCCAGGCCAATATTTTCAACTGTTTCCCCTATACTCTCTTCTAGACTTTTTCTCAAATTAAAATCTTTCTTCCGGAGAGAATCAATTTTTTCAATGTTGAGAGGTATGAGTCTAGTTTCAGACTTCTACATGTGGCTAACCAGTTCTCCCAGCACCATTTATTAAATAGGTCTTCTTTTCCCCAGTGCATACTTTTGTTAGGTTTATCAAAGACCAAATGCCAATATGTGACTGAATTCATTTCTAGATTCTCTATTCTATTCCTTAGATCTATGTCTCTATTTTTGTACCAGCGATATGTTGTTTTAATCACTTTAGACTTGTAGTATAACATAAAGTCTGGTAATGTTATGCCTCCAGATTTGTTTTTATTTCTAAGAATTGTACTGGCTATTCAGGATTTTTTTTTTTTTTTTGGTGGGGGGTTCCTACTTTTTTGTTGAGGCAAATAGTAAGGCACTCAATTTGTAGGGAATTTGTGCAAGTTTTCAAAGACTATAATTTGAAAAGGCATTATCTGTAGAAACATGCTGACAAATTCAATGTGTATGAGGGATTGGGTCCTAAGGACAAAATAGTGGAACTAAAAAAAGTGTCCTCTCAACAACAATAAAAAAATTTTAAGTTACACCTCAGATGTATTTGATTGTAAAAGTTAGTTATGTTGTGGCATATTTAATAGCAAAAAAATCAAAACCATCTATGAGTTGAGTTGGTGAGTTCATTAAACAATGCATGGAAAGCATGGCAGATGTAATTTACCCTAAAAAAGGGAGGAATATTTCTAAATTCCATTTGTTTCACCAGACTATAGCCAGGTGAATTGAAGAAATTGGAAAATCTATCAAAATAAGTTTGGAGAATAAAACTTCTAATCTTAATTTTATGCTTTGGTGATGGATGACAGCAGTAATGCTACAAATACAGCTCAACTTGCCATTTTTATTGAGGGGTATTGATGATAAATATAGTATCACTTGAGAAATGGCTTCTTTAGTTCTATTAAAAGACATAACTAAATCAAGAGATTTATATGAAACAATAAAAATATGTTAAAGTGATTTTCTTTGTCCATTCTCAACATATCTGATATGGTTCCTGATGGTGCCTCAGCGATGATAGGTAAAAAAGAGTGCCTTGTAAAATTAATAGAAGATAATGCAATCACTGGCCACAACTCATGTTTGATGAAGTGCCATTGCATAGTATATCAAGAAAATTTATGAACAATAGCTTTAACAATGGATAACATCATGCAAATTGTCTTTAAGACTGTGAATTTCATGAGGGACAAGGGATTGAATCATCACCAATTGCAGGAATTCCTTAAAAGTATGGACACTGACTATGGTGACATCATCTACTTTTTGGAAGTAAGATGGCTAAGTTGAGGCCAAATGTTGAGAATATTTTATGATGTGTGATGTTAAGTCATTTATAGTATCAAAAACCAAATTTGTGCC
The DNA here is from genome assembly GCA_963574355.1 of Loris lydekkerianus. Taxonomy (NCBI): domain Eukaryota; kingdom Metazoa; phylum Chordata; class Mammalia; order Primates; family Lorisidae; genus Loris; species Loris lydekkerianus. The sequence continues at coordinate 39,785 of CAUYPK010025354.1, forward strand.
AAGACTTGACAATGAAAACTGGCTTAACAGATTTCGCATTTTTAGTGGATTTAACTACTCCTTTAAATCAGTTAAATATGCATCTTCAAGGTGAAAACCAACTTATCAATACAATATTTAAAATATATTTAACAGCATTCCAAATGAAACTGAAATTATGGCAAGCTCAAATTAAGGCAAACTATCTTACGCATTTTGACAGGCTGGCTAAATACATTCTATGAACAGTGAAAATATGCAGCCTTGCTTTTTGATTTGATATAAGAATTTGAAAACAGATTTCAAGGTTTCCAGGAAAATAATATATTGGTATATTTGTAACTCCATTTTCAGTTGATTTAAATGTTATTGCCAACTGTTAAGTGGATTGCTTAAAGCTGCAAGAGTGTGAGTTTATAGTTTTCATCAAGTTTGGAAAAATTTTGGACACTCATTTTTTAAAATAATTTTTCTGCCCTTCTTCCACCCTATCATTTTCTTCAGGAGCTCCATGTACCCTTATTTTGGGACATTTGAAGTTATCCCATGGCTTGCCAATGCTCTTTTTCAAAAATTCCTGTTCTGTGTTTTATTATGTAAAATTTATATTGTTACATCTTCAAGTTCACAAATATTTTCTTCTACAATGCTTAACTTGCTGTTAATCCCATCCAGTATATTTTTTTATGATATTGTAGTTTTTGTCTCTAGAAATTCAATTTGAATATTTTTATATCTTCTATGTCTCTAACTTTTTGAAATGTAGAATTATAATGACTTTTAGTGCCTTTGCTAACTCTAACATCTGTCTTCAGCTCTAACTTTATTTTCACTAATGTCCTCATTACTGATTACATTTTTCTGCTTCTTTGGTTGCCTGGTAATCTTTGACTGGATGCCAGGCATTGTGAATTTGACAGTTGCCTGCTAAATATTTTTGCATTTTTATAAATTTTAAATTTTGTTCTGGGATATAGTTGAGTTACTTGGAAAGAGTTTTATCCTTTCAGGTCATGCTTTTATTATTTGTTAGGTTCAAAGTGGTGGTCAGTCTAGGGCTAATTATTTCCTGTTATTGAAGCAAGACTTTCTGAGCACTCTTTCCCATGATTTATGAGCTTTTCTAGTCATCTTAGTGTCAATAGACATTATTCATTTTTTTGTTTAAAAACAGAAACATTATTGCCTCCATCTTTTATGTGGTTCTTTTCCTGACTTTGGCTAGTTTTTTTAAAAAAAAATTTGCTGATCACTGCACTGCTGAATATTCCAGGGAAATCTTCTGCATGTCTCCAAGTTCTCTCTCTGTGTAGCTCTTTTCTCTTTGGATTCTGTCCTATATACTATAACTGCCCTGCTCTCCCCAGATTCTCAGTTCTATCTTCTGAACTTAAGGACTCTGCCATACTTCACTTGGGTTCCCTTTTCCTGTGCCATAGCCTGCACAGTTTCTCCAGGTGGCAAGGGAGAGCAGTTGTGCGCTTATCTTGCATATTTTCTGTCTATCAGGAATTATTGTTTTTGATGTGACTGAGGTCTGGTGTCTTCAAAACTACTGTTTCATTTATCTGCTTTGTGTTTATTTTATCATTATTATTTCAGAAGTGAGGGTAAATCCAGTTCTTATTACTCCATTTTGGCCAGAAAAAGAAGTAATAAACCTAATTTTAACAAACATTGTTTGGTATTAAGAAGACCTATGAAAGTCAATCGTGGTAGACAGACAGTCTTCCCTGATTTTCCTTCAAGGAACAACTAGCTGTTCTGCTGTGGTGGGTATCATTAGCCTCCAGCCATCAGATACTTTAGGGTTTCCCTCAGTTAGAGCAGCACACATTATTGAGCAAGATGGATCAATAATAGCCTGGCCACTCCAGCCCAACATTGGGCACTCTGATGGACAAGGCTGGCTCCAGAGCCTCCACCAGGATAGGCTGCTGCTTTGTCATGTCTGTGTGGTCTTTCAGCTTTCCTTCTGCTTCATCTTACTTCCTCTTCCTTCCTTTTACAACTGTTGATTTAGATAACTTGCACCTCCAAATCTGTACCTGCTTCTGCTTCCAGAGAACCTAACTCATGGTATCAACTCAGGAGGCTAATGTAGTCCAGATCATAGTGCTGCATTCCTTATCTCAGTTCCCATACCTCTGCCTTGCCTATTTTATTGAAATCACTTCTCTACAAGAACGGAAAGCTCACTGCTAGAATTTCTTTCTAAGTAACCATCTGTTTTTCAGCATGAGGGTGTGTGACTTAGAAAATTTTGTTCTTTTGACAAAGTCTATGCAGAGGTTAATTTTTTAAATCTAAATCTATATTGCAGTGGGAATAAAGTCAAGAACTTAGGAAAATAAGCTATAGGGATTAGGACAATATCTTATTTATTTATCTTATAAAAGAGTAAAGAATGAGGCTATTAAGTATTCATTTTTTGGAAATCTTAAAAACAATCAAAGCTCACCCATTTCTTAAAGTGTATGCTTCAAAATTTGACATGTTTCAGGACAAACTCAGGAAGACTCTGTCTCTAGGGAATGCAATGTGTGATTTTTCCCTTGCATTTACACACTGTATCTGTCAGCCTAATGCCTGAAGAGAAAAGTACTGAAGCCAGAATGAAACAATGTCCTCCTGACTCCCCAGGCAATTGAAGCAGTATCAAAAATACACTACTGGAACCCGATCAAACTAAAAAGCTTCTGCACAGCCAAGAACATAGAGTGTAAAGCAAGCAGACAGCCCTCAGAATGGGAGAAAATATTTGCAGGTTATACCTCTGATAAAGGTCTAATAACCAGAATCCACAGAGAACTCAAATTCATTAGCAAGAAAAGAACACGTGAACACATTTCAGGGTTGGAAAGTGACTTAAAGATAAACTTATCTAAAGAAGACAGTCACAAATTCTACCAACTCATGAAAAAAAGCTCATCATCCTTAATCACCAGAGAAATGCAAATCAAAACTACTTTGAGATATCACCTAGCCCCAGTAAGTGTAGCCCACATAACAAAATCCCAAAACCAGAGATATTGGCATGGATGTGGAGAAAAGGGCACACTTCTACACTGCTGGTGGGAAGGCACACTAATACGTTCCTTCTGGAAGGATGTTTGGAGAATGCGTAGAGACCTAAAAATAGACCTGCTATTCGATCCTATAATTCCTTTACTAGGTTTATACCCAGAAGACCAAAAGTCATAATATAACAAAGACATCTGTACCAGAATGTTTATTATAGCCCAATTCATAATTGCTAAGTCATGGAAAAAGCCCAAGTGCCTATCGACCCATGAATGGATTAGCAAATTGTGGTACATGTATACCATGGAATATTATGCAGCCTTAAAGAAAGATGGAGACTTTACCTCTTTCATGTTTACATGGATGGAGCTGGAACATATTCTCCTTAGCAAAGTATCTCAGGAATGGAAGAAAAAGTATCCAATGTACTGAGCCCTACTATGAGCT